>VZQC01009175.1:4787043-5000853 GCA_009823505.1 Rhizomys pruinosus | reverse complement strand
GCTGGGCTTACAGGGAGGACCCTGTCTCGAAAAGACAAAAAAAAAAAAAAAAAAAAAAAAAAAAAAAAGAATGTTAACCCATTCGATTGTGGACCTGACATAGAAGATTAGTCTATAAAGAGCTCCATTATTAAATGGATCTAGGCTTTGTTGAAATCATATGCGGGCTGGAGAGATGGCTCAGCGAAGTTAAGACGCGACCGCAACTGCCTCTTGCAGCAGGACGCACGGTTATCCTCCAGCACCCACATGGCGGCTAAGACACCTCTGAAACTCCTAGGAGATTCCAGCCAGGGGAATCCACTACACCTCTTCTGACCTCCGCGCGATTGCACGACAGGGTGCACGCAACCTCATGCAGACAGTACCTCTCACATTACGACAATAAAATTAATAAATAAAAAAATTTAAAACGAAAAACAACAGTAAGTTAAAAAAACAAGGAGAAACTACACGAGACACTTCAATTCCTTTCCTCTCCTATATAATGATACATACATCACAGAACATTCAGTATATCATTTCTCTAGTATATTTGATACCATGGTCTCTTGCAGCAGAAGGTATATTTAATATAATATAATTTAGTATATTTGATACCATGGTCTCTTGCAGCAGAAGGCACTGCTCATTTAATGCAGGGAATCCTGTTTAGGGTCTAGCCCAGGCTCAAGGTTACCAGTGTACACTTCATCCAAACTGCTTCTTGCCTTGTAGACTATTCAGCTGTGGACTATTTCCCCCACTGGTTTCCCTAGGATATGTCAAGGGAGCAAGGATATTTCCAACCAATACTTCCCTGGAGTAGGGGAGGGGACAGCATTGAAAGATGTTGAACCTTGAACACTAAGGTTTCCCCTTACAGAAATTTGAATAGGGTCTGAGGCATATAAATGATTCAGTCGAGGTTAATGGACCAAGTAACTTATTCCTTTGGAATGGATTTGGTCCCGTCCTTCCCAATGTCACTAAATGGGTTCAATTTGTTCTTTTGGCGCAGCCTCAAGCTTGAAGTGGAATCCAGGAAAACTTAATGGAAAGGCAGAATTTAGGGACCTATTAGCATTCAGACGTGTCTGGTATTTCTGAATTGCTGGTAGAATAAGCTTGTTACCATATTCTAAATGCTCATTTGTGTTTTGTAGAAAGCCTAGCGTTCGTTCTTAGATTTTTTTTTTTTTTTTTTTTGTCTTTTTTTTGAGAAAGGGTCTCCCTGTAGCCCCAGTTGTCCTGGAACTCGCTATGTAGACCAGGCTGGCCTTGAACTCACAAAGATTCACCTGCCTCTGCCTCCCAAGTGCTAGGATTAAAGGCGTGTGCTACCATGCTGGTTTGGGCTGGAAAGATGGCCTAGTGGTTAGGAGCACCGACTGCTCTTGCAGAGGACCCAGGTTCGATCCCCAGCACCCACATTTGGCAGCTGAGAACATCTTTACATCCAAGTTCCAGGAATCCAACACCCTCTTCTGATGTCTGCGGCATTGCACGACACGGATGCACAGACCTACATGAGACAGACCATGATAACATCAGCAAATAATAATTTTAAAAAAATACTTAAAAAAAAAAAAAAGCCTGGCATTCATTTCTCAAGGTTAAGTCCTGGCAGGAATTTTATCATACATCCATTATCATCACATAGAGCAAACAAAAGTGGATTTTGGAAGGTTGAAGTAACTCTTATATTACCTGTTTGAATCCTTTTTCTGTCAGCTCCCAAATTCCTCAGGTTGCACCCTCCTGGGGAGCCCACAGAAGGCTTCGAGGCCAGCACTGTCACTTGTGATTAGCTTCCAGTTAGTATTAACTCACAACCTTTGTTAACATCACAATACTCCACTCTTGAATCTAGTAATTCTCTAACATGTAACAAAGTCCTAATCAGGTTTGTTTTCATTAAAAGATCTTCAATACTGTTGGGGCTGAAGAGATGGCCTAGCGGTTAAGAGCACCAACCGCTCTTACAGAAGACCTGGGTCCGATCCCCAGCACCCACATGGCGGCAGAGAACCGTCTGAAACTCCAATTCCAGGAGAACTCCAGTTCCAGGGGAATCCGACACCCTCTTCTGACCCCCGCGGCATTGCACGACACGGGTGCACAAGCTTGCATGCAGACAGTACATTCATACACATACAGAAATAAATAAAATTAATAAAAAAATTAAAAAAAAAAGATCTTCAAATACCCAAAGTTTTTTAAAAATAGCAGTGAACTGTACAAAGATAGCAAGAATGCAAATGTGCAGGAGCTTCGAGGGCCAGACTCCTTGTCCTTTCCTGTCTCTCTAATGGCCTCAGTGCTTCTACTTGTGAATCTATTCAGCTTTTGTCTCTCTACTGAACAGTGTCTTCTGTCATGATTTTTTTTTTCATTTTTATATTTCTCCTCACAAATGGCTTGCTTTGACATTAATTCTGGTCATCGTCTTTATTTTTATTTTTGTTTTGCGTGTGTGTCTGTGGTGTTTGTGTGTATGTGTATGCATGGTCTCATGGGTGTGGGCAGATGTGTGGGCCTGAGATCTGGTGTCTCCTTTGATTTCTCTCTCTCATCATGTATTGAAGTAGGGTCTCTCACTTGGATCTAGAGCTCACTGATTGGCTAGTCTACCTACCCAGCTTTAGGGACCCTTAGTTTTTCTTCCTGGGTGCTGGGGCTTCAGGCCGGATGCCATGCTTCCTGTGCATTTTTATGGGTGCCTGGGTTCTGAACTAGCTCCTAGTGCTTGTATGGTCACAAGTCTTATCTTCTGAGCACCTCCCCGCTCTGGGCCTTCTTTCTACTCTTGACTGTATCATTGGCTGCATGCTTCACACTTATTTCCTCATGTAAAAGATTCACATTTTATATTTCTCCTTGTTCTATGGGGGGAGGCAAGAAAGTCTCTCATATCAAAACCTTTGTGGCACCTGGAAGGTAAGTTTCATTAGGACTCATTATAAATAGTTGTTACATGTAGGATCCACAGAGGGGTTCAATGTTTATGGCAATGTGAGGCTTTTCTTCCTTTCAATGTTCAGACAGGTCAACCTTTCAGTTGGCACTTTCTGACATAAATATGACGATGATGAGGTCGCTCTCCTCCAACTGTACATTGGAGACTACTATTATAGAGGTAATCTCTTATAAAACCGGTAATCTGCCCTTCTTTAATTGACTAATAGACATAAAGAACTGTGAAAAGGAATTATTCTCTGTTCAGAACCAAATATAATACTAAGTCCTTAAGCCTATGCACTTAGCAAAATATATTAATAACAGGAGCTCTGACAGCAGCAATGGATTATTCTAACAGGGAGATGTTGGCCAGGGTATCCAAGCCCCCCCCCCGCCACAAAAAGGTAAAGGCTTCCTTGCCTCTAAACTGGGATAACTGCAAGAAATAGAGGTGATAAGGCTCTGCTGCCGAAAGACGCTGACGTTAACATGGGAAAGATGTATTGAGACCACACTGCAAGTGTACAGATGGACTCTGGAAACCAGAGAGTGTTACCAAAGGCCAACTAAACCAATAAATCAAATACTGGTCTCCTTCAGTCAAACAAGACTCCACTGTCAGCAACCAGCTACACCTCACCTGCCGGAAAACGTGGCAGCAAAGCAGCCATATGCCCTGTATACCCAAATCTAATTGGCTATTGGCTCTCCTCCTTGGAGGAGTAACCCATGGCTGATGCAAACAAGCTTACATCCTCTAACAGGTTTAGGAAAATTGTTATAAGCCACATAAGACCTGTCATATTTTAAACAGGAAAAAATGTAATTCATGGATTAACATATCATCCAAACATAAGTGTCTATACCAAAGTAACCAACCATAACTATTAGTGCTGTTTAAATACCTATAATATCATAATTGCTTGTGCTTCATTAGTAGATCGAAAGGTTATTCCTGGACAAACTGTCAGCCCATGAAAAGGAAACAGCCAGAATTGACCAGAGTCCAAGACAAGCAGCTCCAACAGAAGTGGACTGTTTTGCTTCTCATCCACTGTGCCCTTTCTAAGCCTAGGGAACAATCTGCGAAGGAGGGGGGCATATGGTCCGAATGTAAGGGCTGCGATGGGGTGAAATGGTGAAACTAAGCAATGTAGTCTGGACACTCATTTGATCAACTTGATTGAAAGCATACAACCCCTCACCCCCGCTGGATGGGGGGGCTGTGGGGTTTGGGCACAACAGCTGAAAAATTGGTTTTACATGAAGGAATGCTTGTACTCCCATGGATTATCACTTATACTAAAAATGAAAAAAAACTGAGAAGAAAGATGGCAGGACAGTTATGGCAGAATGCATGATCTGGGATGGGGTGGGTGTGGCGGGGAAGGGAAAGGGAAATATGCCTGAACTTGGAATTGGAAAATGATGTATGAAATGCACAAAGCATCAATAAAAAAATGTTAAAAAAGATTCACAAATTTTAAAACTTAACCAGTCATGGTTAGATGATGGAACAGAGGTGTTGTGACACCAGTAGTAGTGTGAATTGGTCTCTTTCTGTCATTTAGCAGGAACAGATGGAATGGCTTTTCGTCCCAGAAAGACCAATGTGTTGTTTGCAGTAGGAAGTACAGAACCATTCAGTGCAGATTTTAAATATTTACTGTGAATCTGCCCTCTTGCATACTTTCCTCATTTATAAGAAGAGTAATAAGGGGTGAGATAGCCCAGGTGTTTAGAGCACTGGCTGCTTCTTGTAAAAGATCTGGGTTTGGCTCCAGGACCCACATAGCAGGCAAAAAACCATTTCCAATGCCCCCTCTAGTTTTCCATGGCATTGTACACACAGGTACACTTACATACAATGCAGGAAAAATATACTCATCACATAAATAAAAATCAATAAAATAATAAGAAAAGAAGAAATAATGATATTTCTACTCAAGATGACAAATGTGAATAAGCTGTATATTTGGTTAAAGATACTTTGGTTGCTAGGCATGGTGGTGCACCACCTTAATCTCAGCACTCGGGAGGCAGAGGAGGACAGATCTCTGTGTGATTTCAAGGCCAGCCGGTCTACATATGAGCTCTCCAGGCCAGCTGAGACTAAAGGGAGACCCTGTCTCAAAAAGACAAACAAAAAAAAAAAAAACAAAAAAAAAAACCCAAACGATACTTAAGTTATTTAACAATATTATTATTGATAATAGCTGAATAATTTATAAAATTAAGTTTATTAATTTTGAAAGGTATTTTCATTTTATAGTGGAATTTTGAAAAGTCCTTTTATCAAGATAGCACGCTTTTCCAAATATCTTCAAAGTCTTTTGGTTTGCCTATTAACCTTATCAGTGTCTTTTCAAGAGCACAGGTGTTTAATTTTGGTGAAGTCCAACAGAACTGAAGATTTGGGGGGGTTCTAGGATTGTGAAGCTATTTGCTTTAGCACTGTATCCTGCAGCTCTAGCTAACTGGGTCTCTCTTAACTCAGAGCCCTGAGTCTGGCTTGCTTCCATCTCTCTTCAGGGGGTTCCCTGAACACCATCTCAAAAGAGCACTCTGAGGCACCTGTCATATTTAACATCTTTCAATGTCTTTCATTGCTAAATAAATTACTTCAAGTTAGTTTGATTTTTGTGTGTGTCAGGAATGAAGGTGACCAGAGCTATGTTGTTCCATCATGGTTGGTAATAGACGTTCTCAACCACAAGCCTCCCTGGGGCAGAGATCTGATCTTCCTTTTACTCTGTGTGTTCTTTATCTTATGTACAGAATATCTTGTCCATGGTAAATGTCTAAGAAAAGCAAATGTTCCCCTAGAAGTTTAGGTTTGCTTAAAAATGAAAATAAATCAATCTCAGCTTGTTTTGTATCTTTCTCTTAAAAGTAAAGTACAATGTAATGAAATTTGCTTTTGTTCAAAGCCTAGGGTAATTGAAATTTAGTTAACTGGAACTTTGGTAACTCAACTTCAAGGGAGACTTTTATAGCTACAGGGCATTTTGATTTTTTTGTTTTGTAATGAACATAAATTATATTAACAACATTGTACATATAAAATGAACAACAATCTTCATACAAAGTAATGCAACTAGCTATCAAATATGTCTCCTACATAATCCTGGGTATTCTGTCAGCAGTTTCCTTTATCTAATTCAAGTAATAAGAAATAAAGTAATATAATGCATTTAAATATATATAATATAGCTTTTAAATTCATAGACTTGACTACATTGACTTGTTTACTGAGTTGAGTTAGCTTACTGTTATGAGATATGTATAAGAGTCTATATGGCATATTCTAAGCCAAATTTCTTCTGCTTCTGTTTCTGCTCCCAACTTCTGGCTTCTCTTCTCCTCTTTCCTCCTCACTCCTCCTCTCCTTTTCTTCTTCTTCTTCTTCTTTCTTCTTCTTCTTCTTCTTCTTCTTCCTTCTTCTTCTCTCCTCCTTCCTCCTCCTCCCTCTTCCAAGTTTGTTTAATAAGTAGAGGATGCATTAAAAAATTTCAGTTTATAAAATAAGATCTAGCATGTAATGGGTACATAATAATGAAAGTAATATTTACTGGTCTTATCAATATGATCACTATTACTGTTCTAGATTTATGCACAGGAGTTGTAATAATTTTATGAAACTTTCAGTACATTTTCCATTTACTGGGCTGTGGTATAGTTTGTTAATACTCCTAGAACTATGAAGAGTCCTATTCCTTTAGGGATGACTTTAAAAATCTTTAAGTCTTAGAACTGTTCCTCTTGCTCCACACCCCAGGGCCTTTACCCCAGATGCTATCTCCTATTCTTGGCTGATGCCTGTCCCTTCTTCAGCTCTCAGATTGTTACTTTGAATTACTCAGAACCCAGAGTCCAAGTAAAATTCCTTCATTTATATAATGAGAGAATCATGTTCCTCATGCTAATTTATGACATAATATTAATCATTTGACCATCTGATTGGAAACTGTCTTTGTTAAATTGCAAAGTCCATAAAGTACCAGAATAGATTTTGTTTGTGGTATATAAAAAAATCATTGATAAATATTTGTCGATGTCAATGAAGTCAAGATGTACAATAAGAAAATTCTGATCTCATTCCACCTTTCCAAGATCTGGCTGTGCACAGTGAGCTGGTGCTTGTTATTTTTTGCAGCTTCCATGCAAGGACTTGTGAGGAAGATTCACTTTCCAGATCAGCTCTGATGCCCAGGATGTGAGGCATGTGTTGTGTCACCTTCAAGGCCCCTTTTGCTTTCTTCACAGCCAGTGCTTCTTCCCTCTTTGATGCTGTTTGGACTTGGGTACTGGTTTGGGTCATTGGACTGCTGAGCATTTAGCAAAGGTGATCCCTTGGGTCAGAATCAGGCTGTTCTCTATCCAGCTCTTAAGATCTTCCCTCCTTTCCTGCTTCTTGCACAAGGCTGAGCCCTAAAACCAACTTCTTAACCTCCTTATGCTTTGGATCTGTTCCTGATGGAAAAAAAAAAAAAAAAAGACTCGGGGTTTTAATTAAGTAATTAAACTTTAATTTTATGTGTATGTGTATGGTGTTTTGCCTGCGTGTGTGTAAGTGGATCAATACCTGCAATGCCCAATGGAAGCCAGAAGAGGCGGTTAAAATCTCTGGAACTGAGTTGTTCAGCTTTCAGGTTGGTGGTCCAAGTCTTTTGGCAAGAACCATCCGTACTCTCAACCATTAAGCCATTAAGCCAGCCTGGAGTTTGGGATTTTATTTCAGATTCGTCACATACACTTGTGATTATATAGCATACATTAATAACTTTAGGAAAATAATCTTTTACATGATAAGCATAAGCAGCAGTACATTTTTTAATGTTTTCAGCTGTTGGGGGCTGGAGAGATGGCTCAGGCAGTTAAGAGCACGCGACTGCTCTTGCAGAGGACCTGGGTTTGAATTCCAGCACCCACATGGCGGCTAAGACACCACCCGTTAATTCCAAGTTCCAGGGGAATCCCGACACCCATTTCTGACCTCCGCAGCATTGCCATGACACAGGTGCACCACCTCCATGGCAGACAGTACATTCATACACCTAAAAAAGTAAAATAAAGTTAACATGTTTCAGCTGCTATGAGTATCATGATAGCAGTATTTTGTCACATTTTCAGACACATCCATCCCACAGAGCCCTCGGTCACAGCCACATGTGGCCTAGGATAGCTCCTAATGTGCTTCAACATATGGTAAACTCACTTAAAAACTTATGAGATATTTTTTGTGTGTGGTTTTGCTTAATTAATTGATTGTAAACAAGTATGAAGTTTATTGATGACAATGTCATGTCACAATGTCAAAAAGCTTGACATACTGAGCCATAAATTTTTGTTGTAAAAAAATTTTGTTGTAGCCAGGCATGGTGGTGCACGCCTTTAATCCTAGGCACTTGGGAGGCAGAGGCAGGTGGTCTTTGTGAGTTCAAGGCCAGCCTGGCCTCCAGAGCGAGTTCCAGGACAGCCTGTTGTACATAGTGAGTTCCAAGGGAGACCCTGTCTCAAATAGACAAAACAAAAACAAAAAACAAACAAACAAAAAATTTTGTTAGCTTTAAATTTTAGAAATTATGAGCACGTTGAAATAAATATGCACCTAATTCCTTTCCACTATTAATTTGTCATATGATTCATACTGAGAACCTTGCAGCATACATTCAAAACTAGGGCTCATTTCTTATAATGCATCAGAGTAGAAGACATACTTTGTATGAAATATTTATGTTAATTTTTATAGTGTGTATGCATGTGTTTCCTTGTCTATATGTGCATCATGTGTGTGAGCTGCCCCAGAAGCCAGAGAGGGTGTCACAGTCCCTGAGACTGGATATGTGATTATGAGCTGTCTGATGTGGTTACTGGGGAACCAAATCAAGATCCTCTGAAAAGAGCAGCAAGCGCTTCTAACTGCTGAGCCATCTCTCTCAAGCCTGATGGATGAATTTTATTTTTACAATTTAATTCTGGAGAAATGGGACTGTGTCATATATGGGCTTTAAATAGTGTTGTGTTGGTGGCAGAAGTTCATAAAATGCCCATGAAATTGAATTGTGCTGGGTAATGGGGGCTATTTAATCACTCAGCACTTTCTTCTTCCTATGTCTTAATATCCACTTCAAGAGTATCATCACTTCAGCTCATACTCTGAGTCAAACATGATACTGGATTTTGAGAGCTAACAAGATAAAAAAAGACATAAGACTTGTCTTTTCTTTTAACACTGTTAAAGAAGCTTTATTTTTTATGCCCGAACCAAGGGACCACACAGCCTGCTAAGGGGAAGGGGACCAGCACCCTTTGGGACACTGTGGGGAGCTGGCATCTCGGCGCAGACTACTTTCCATAGCCCAGCCTAAGTGGTAATTCCAATTTAGGCTCTTAGCCTGGACACACGAGACATGTGTTCCACTCTTGTCCATGACTTCTCACCTGCCCAGAAGCTGCTGGTCTCTGGATAGGAATTTCAGGCGGATGGCTGATTGCCTCCCTTCAGACAATACCAACTCACAACACCACCTACCCACATTGGTGATCCACAAAGGAACCTCTTTCCAATTTTCGGGTCCACTCGTGGCCTCGGCCAATGTTTTTGTCTAAATAGCGAGGCTGTGGCAAACGCAAATGAGCACAGGCCTGCCTTAGAGCCCCAACTGTTATGGATAAGTCTTCATAAGATTATAATTCAAATCTATATACAAATACGTAGTGACGAGAGAGATATTCATCGATTGATGCATTTACTATTGAAATTCAATATGACATGCACTCACCACTCGAGGCTATGCTCATATCAAGTAGAACTCACAAAATGACGAGCAGGAGGCCTTGCAGTGACCAATTTCTCCGAGTATATGTGCGTAAGTTCGCGTCCAGGCTCGCGCATTCTGATCAGATATGCTATGTCCCTTCTGACGCGCACAGCAGTACAACACGCGCTCATAAGTGCCGAGTTCTGCTGTGCAGTGCCTGCCTTGGAGTCGGGGCCATGTAGCACCCTCAGGCCGCACGCGGTGCGCCTGAGGGCGGACGATCGCTAAGCCCACAATATAACACAGCTGCCTTAAGTCTTATTAGGGTGGTTAATTCTGGTCCTGTAGAAAAAGCTCCGTATGTGTGTCAGGTAGAAAGAATGTTCAATGGCCAAGTGGACCTTCCTAGGACAGCTTATACTGTGGTACTCGTATAGTGGTTGAGTCCAGAGAAGAGAGAGAGAGAGAGAGAAGAGGCACGCAGAGCAGTAAATTATATATGGGGGAGGAGGATTTTCGCTGATGCTGCAGACAGCACATTAAAATCAAACTGCATACTGAAAATGGAGTTTTATGTTTAATTTTAATTCTCAGTTCGTCTTCGTAGTTTTATGCACTGATATGGCTTACTCACCACAATGGTTATGCCTGATTGGTTACAATGTACAGTAATTGACCAGCCGCCATCGGTTGTGCCGAGTGGCTGTATGTTCCGCACATCTGCCCCCATCGGTATAAGCCAGAGAGGGATGGGGGATCCTCATGGTGGACCTGGAGTTATACGACTCGATTGTTAAGTCCCTATCGTCGGGTGATCCTGAGAGATATTAGGAAACGAGCTGATTCTCTGAATGAGTCATATCAAGTAGATATTCACAGCAATGATGCCATACACATCTGCACAAGCAGACCCAAGCTGGAACATGTTATGTCTATTATTCTTATGTTCTCCACTAATTTGTTTATGCATCTTGCAGGAGACTGACCCAAGCTCTCTTTGAAGTCCTAGGATGTTTGGAGCATAGACAAGAGGTATGATATGAAGCTGTAGATGAAATGATATACTTCTTAAAAGAAGTAGCCTTTGTGTGGGAGAAAAAAACTCTAAGACCCTGAGTGGATATTAAGAAACATAGGAAGAAGAAAGTGCTGAGTGATTAAATAGCCCCCATTACCCAGCACAATTCAATTTCATGGGCATTTTATGAACTTCTGCCACCAACACAACACTATTTAAAGCCCATATATGACAAGTCTTCCTCCAGAATCATTGTAAAAATAAAATCCATCCATCAGGCTTGAGAGATTGGTCAGAAGTTAAGAGCGCTTGCTGCTCCTTCAGAGGAACAAATTTAGTTCCCAGTAACACATCAGAACGCTCATAAATCACATATCGATACTTGCTCGGATGACTCAGAGAACGGGACACATGGAAGACGGGAAGCCCAGGTGTCATCGACACCTCTTACCATGAAGGACTGGTTGACTTGCTTTCTGGTATGCCTTGCTTGCCTTCTTGCAACAAATCCCACATAGAAGTAACTGAAAATCCACTGAGAAAATATGTAAAAAGAACATCAGGGAGATTCTGAATGAGAAACATCAAACTCTATGCAATTCACATACATCTCACCCTCTAAGTATATGACAGATTACTAAGTACACTGAGTATAGTCATGACGAAATTTCCAATTGATGCTTCCTTGTTACTTAAAAAACGCATCTTTGATAGCACTCATTTGTTTGCAATGTAGAGATGGGACAAGTTTAGTCTCTTAAAGTTACAGAGATATGCATGTGGGTTATGCACTCTGAGGATCACGCCATGGCTAACCCTACTGACATCGAGTGGCCAAATGGAGCTTCTCTCACTTCATTCGATCACACTAGCCTTCTGGCTTACTAATAGGCTCAAGAAAGAGGCGGCTCAATTGGAGTCAAGGCAATGATCAGCAGCAGGATAGGTTAGGTATAAGAAATACTTATCCAATTCAATCTGTGTCCTCGGTTTGCAATAGACATATCTTAGCCGGTTCAGAAAGAAAGTCTAAGTACTAGCACCAACGGAAGCTTGTATCGTTCTGTTAATGTATATTGTTTTTGTTTGGGTTGTTGGTCTGTGTTTTCACATTTGAACATTTAGAGCCACATTAAAATGGGGTGCATATCAAGTCTTCCCTGTAAGATGCTCGGTGGTTCTTGAGAGGATGAGTGTCCTGTCCGACTAGGCTCTCACTGACTCTCTGTCAGAGCGATTTGTCTTCCAGTTGGTGGTCTGTTTCTGGAGGTCACGTTGGAGGGTGCTGGCCTATATGGTAGAGAAAGTGTGTCACTAGGGCAGAGACCTGTTTAGTCTGCGTATTCTCAACTCGCCAAGCCTCGTGGGTCTCCAGTTGCTTTCTCTCCTTCTCGCCTTAACGTGGCTATGCGGTATCATTATAGGGAATGCTCAGACACCCCTAACGTGTGTGCTGGCCTCCATGTATCCGCAGCCTGCAAACAAAACCTCCCGCACAATGGATCTTTTTCTATTTTTCCAGCAGAGAACGTCTATAATTGTACAGCTCTACTCACAAAAGAAACTGCTACGCTTTTCAAATGAGCATGTTCCTGTAGCTCTGTGGATCGCATTTTATCAGCATGCAAACAATGAAAAGTGACTGAGAGATCACACTTAGATATTAATAATCAAATCTAATCTCATACTATGTGTTTCTTTTTGATTATCAAAATTGTGAGATCTAAGCTAAAATATTCCAGGAATCACACTACGATTCAAATTGACAGCTTGAGCTATATCGGTGCAAGATAGGAGGATAGTACGTGATATGTATCTATAAACTAGTTAATGCACTGATATGTTGTCTGACCAGCTACTGTATGTTTGACATGCAAACTTGAGTCATGTCATACTCTCTACTAGGTCACCAGCTAATAGTATGGATCTTATGATTGTACAGCGATGGCTCGGGTACGGTAGAGGCCTTGTTGAAGCATCTGAGAAATATGTGATAAAATAGCTGAGCTTACCATATCGCCACACTGACTCAATAGCATAAGCTGAATTACATGTATATAATAAGTTTCCATATATATCCCCTTATATATTTCCATGTTATGTTTATTACGGTTTTGTTAGTTTTATTGATTTTCGTTCCTCTGTGTAAGATATTTTTTGTTCTTTTTCCTTGCCCAATATTGACCTCTCTAAGATATTTCAATAGTAAAAGATAATAACTATTACTATATGTGAAACTTCCATGCAGACTATTTTCTGGCTTTCTTCCTCCAGCGTCTAGCCCAATGACCATTTCAGCCCCAGTGAAAACATTGCTCCAAGCACAAGTTTGTTGGAGACTTATACACTCCACTGCACTCACGAATTAAACACTTGTCTCCTTTGTGCCCCTCTTGTCCAAAATAGTGGTAAAATTTATACATGCTCAAGAACAGAGTGGAACACTGAGTATGGATTTGCTATGTGGTTAAGACAGTGATGATCCAGGAGTTCAGAGAATGAGAAACCAAAAAGCTAGTGAAAGTCAGGTGTCTCGTTACTGAGAGCATTAAGAATACTTTTATTTGGGGAGCACTGGCGCTCTTGCAGAGGACTTGGGCTGGGTTCCCAGCATCCCACATGGCAACTCATCAGACTGTCCAGAAGCTCTAGTTTCTGGAGAATCTGACATCCTCTTTTACCTCCATGCGCATTGCACCACATGAAGTTCCTTAATGCATGCAGACAAAACACCATAACATAAATGATACTTTATCTTGCAGATGGCAGAGTCAACTGCAGGATGAACAGAATAATGATTTTACATTTAAAAAATGAACAGGTTTATAATGATGAAGCTGACACCTAGCAAGCACTCAGTGTGCCCTAAACCCTGTGCTAAAAGACTTATTTGAAAATCTGCACTCCATCACTGCCATCATATTCAGACATATCCATACGAGACTTGATTTTGTAATTATTCATACTTAAAAACTAAAAATGAGATTTAGAAATTTATTTAGATTTTTCGTTCAGTCACTACCAGTGGAATGGCATACATTCTACTTTGTTTGACTACAATGCTTAAACACTCAAATTAAGTTTTAAATTGCTTTTTATCATCAACACTTTGCCAATGTGGTAAAAGCGATAGGGGATGAACATTTCTTTTGCTTTCTGATAATCAATAACTTGGAACTTCCATAGTAGCTATTTGCTTTAGCTCATGCTTATTCTGTCATTTTAATTTTGGGAAGAAAGTATAGATGGAAATTCCATTAACTATGTGACAAAACTTCTCAAAACCAGTTGAGACAGTTATAGGATAAATGGCTATACAAAACTGATAAAAGCAAGTAAAATATTCTTTGGCTTGCTTAAGATAGCATAATTATTTCTTAACAAATAAACAAAAGTAGGCATTAGAGTTCACATTTCCTTAATGCATCACCAAAATCAACCATGCTCTGTGAAAATGAAAGGCATACTTAGGCTTGTTTGTAGGAATAAAATGAATAAAGGTACAAATAAATAAATTGCCAATTGAGTGGAGAGGCACAAGTCTATAATCCAGCACTCAGTAGCCTGGGTGAGTTCTGGGTCAGCTGGCGCTACAAGTAAGATTAGGGGCCTCGAGAACCATTCTCTATAATAACATAGAGATACCAAGGAGAACAAATAACACCAACAATTTTAAAAATGAACTAAAAAACATCAAAATGTTCTATAGGAATGTGTTCAACAAATTTATATATTACTATTTAACAAAATAATTCATGTTAGTATATTGTTTTAATCCTAAAAAAGTTGACTTAATAATAAGAGAAAAAAATTACATAATGCATGTAAACTTGGGTATTTTATATAAAAGCATATTTTTGGTTATAAAATATATTGACAGTGGCTGCCTCTAGTGGGACTGGGGATTGAGATAGAACAAACTACTGTGTTTATTTTTATCATTGTTTGGTCATATTGATTGTTTTTAAATAACTTGCTATATTTGATTTTTAATCAACAAATTCTCCCAATTTAATTCCGAAACCAAGAGGAAACAAGTGTGTATGCAGTTTTTTTCCATCAAGAAAAAAGGTGAACCAGTTCTTTTTGGCATTATTCCGTAGTCTTGTGTTTTTGGTTTTTGTTTTGTGTTTGTTTATTTTGTGTTTTCTATTTTTAATTTTTTTTGTTTTTATTTTTGTTTTCTTATTTTGGTATTTTGTGTCCTTGGTTTCTCGCGCAGCATTAGCTTAGTTTGGTTCACGTATGGCGGCTGCTGCACAGTATTTCCAGGTACGTGAGGTGTAGCTGGTGCTGACCGTGGAGTCTTGTTTGACTCCCGAGCCATATTTGCTTTCATGGTTTGTGGCTTTGTCACCCACTCTCCTGGTGTTCCCGGGCTCTGTACCCTTGCAGTGTGGTTCCTCATCTTTCCCTGTTACCGTTCCGGTCTTCGGCAGCCAGGGCCTTCTACACCTCTTTTCTTGCAGGCCCAGTTTAGCGGCAGGGCTTTAACTTTTGTGGAGCTTGGTCCCCTGGCCACAATCTTTCCCCTGTAGATAATCCTTGCTGCGTCAGAGCTCCTGTATTAATTATTTTGCTTGTTGCATAGCTTAAAGAGACTTTAGTAATTATATTTGGTTCTGAAAGAGGAATTATCCTTTTCACAGTTCTTATGTTATTTAGTCAATTAAAGAAGGCAGATTTACCGTTTTATAAGAGATTACTCTATAATAGTTGTCTCCAATGTAGAGTTGGAGAGGCGACTATCATCGTCAATTAATTTTGCTGTACCAAAAGGTGCCAACTGAAAGGTTGACCTGTCTGAACATTGAAGGAAGAAAAGCCTCACATTGCCATAAACATTGAACCCCTCTGTGGATCCTACATGTAAACTATTTATAATGAGTCCTAATGACTTACCTTCCAGGTGCCACAAAGGTTTTGATTTCTCACACTTTTAAGATAATCTCAGTAAGAAGCTGAGAAATGTTTCCACATCCTCCCCGTGTATACAGATTCTATTTGAGACAGAAGCAATATAAATACTTAGAACTAAAACTCTTAGGTTATGGAGGAAAACATTATTTGTCCTATGACTCATCTTGAATTATCTAAAACATAAAACAAACAGAACCTTCTTTGATGACCCCACAAAGAAATTGAAAAGCCATAGGAATGTGCCTTTATTGTAATTTTGAACATGTGGAATTATTGTTAGCAATCAGAGGATATTCTACAGCCGTAATTTAATTCAGATCCCTTAAAGTTGTTCCTAACAATATTCTCAGATGCTTTTCAGTTTAGTCCTCATATAGACTTCACTGACACATTAATGAAGATTTAAGACTCACTCAAAAATTTAAGACTCCTCAAAAAGGAAAAGTTTTCTTATGCTTTGGTGATAATTTACTGTGTTTGCAATTACTGAACCAGATTTTGCCAATAACCATTTTCTTCAATTAAAAAGAATTTTCTTATATTTGAACTTGGCCAATTAACTTTACTTTGGAAGCTGTTTTTTGAACGAAATTTTGGGTCAATGCTCCTAAAGTTTAACTCAATATTTCTCATAATTCCTAGTTTATAACATTGCTGAAAAGATTCTGGCTTCTCAGATATCTAATAGGCCAAATGAAGGTTCCCTTCAAGGACCAAATAAAAGTTACAGGATTGCCAGCTGTGGAGGCCCATGCCTTCAAGGCAAAGGTAGGCAGATCTATGTGAGATTCCAACAGCCCTGGTCTACAAAGGGAGTTCCTCATCAGCTGGAGCTATAAAGGAGACTGTCTCATAACCAACCAACCAAACAAAAAAGTTGCATTAAATTAATAATGACTTCGAATAATGGAGTTTTCTTTTTTAATAACACACATGAATTTATTTCAATAATATGAATATGTAAATCACATTGTGTGGTGAATACAACTCTTCAGCTTCTTTCTTGAGATTCATGAAGATTTCAGCTCAGGAGAAAGCAGAAACTGATTCTACGGCTTTCCCCTCACCTCCTACTACTGCCAGATGGCAGAAGTTCTGGAAGCACACAGAACAGCACAACAGTCAACCTTATTTAGTCTAGTTTTGGGAGGTTGGGTAGGACAGGAGCTCATTGTGTAATCTAAACTGGATGAGAACTCACTATGTAGACAAGCTACCCTTGAATTTGTGTTCTTTGTGCCTCGGCCTTCTTAGTACTCAGATTACAGGCATGAGCCACAATGCCCAGCCCCCAACAAGAAGATCTATGGGGCTGGAAAAGATGGCTCAAGGGATGAAGACTGCAATGCTGCCTGTGCCAGAAGGGACTGGGATTGGTTTTCCCAGCATGCACAATAGAAATGGCTTAGCAACCACCCATAACTCCGCTCCAAAAGGAATCTAATACATCTTCTGGTCTCCACATGAGTGCATACATACACACGCCAGTAACTAAATAAATAAAATGAAAGATTAAGTCTTTATAAGCAGAATAATTATTATGTTGGGGTGATTTAATATTTTTGGAAAATTCTATCCAAATACTTGTAACAAGCATATGTTGTTCTCAATATAATTGTCGTACACCCATTTCGTGCCACAAATGGGACTTAAGGTAATTTATTGAATAAATGCATAAAGCTATGAGGGGGGTTTTCATAGGTTTTTGAGTGAAATCTTAAATGTTCTCATCTGATAGGTAAGGAAGAAACACAAAGCTTAAATGACTTGCCCACAGAGAACTGCAAGATGACAGGACTAGAAACTGAGATTAGATCTCTGCATCCTGAAGTTATACTCATTCCGAGAGAATAGTCTTCATCTATTCATTCTGCCAATAATTTATTTGTTCATATGCATTTATTGGGAGTCTTGTATAGGTCAGCAATATTAGAAAAGTCAAAGATATGCAAAGAGGTTATCAGAACCAAACATCTCCATTTAGTCTCCGACATTCTTTAAGGCTTTCCAAATGTTGCTTATGCTCCTGGACATTCTCAGCTTCATGCATAGTGAGATCAGAAGCTTGTGACCAATTCTAACCAACCATAATGGATGTGTTGGTAATCTGTGTCCCAGCTGAGGCAGTTGAAATGTAACACATCTGTCCAATCTTCACATGTAAGATTGTTTATACATTGACATGATGTGTCACAGGATGAAAGAACTGGTATTCCTTAACTATCAAAAGAAACAAAACTCTCATTGATTCATGATGAAATATGCATGGTTGAGATCTTGCCAAAAACATTTAGAATTTATTAACCAGAGTAACTGTTTTGGATTAAAATTAAGTCCTATCATTTTTCTTTTTTTTTTATAACACTTTTTTTATTGAGCTTTGTGCATTTGCATACATCATTTTCCAAAATTCAGTTCAAGGCATATTTTTGTCTGTTTTTATTCGTTTTGTTTTTTTTATTTTTTTTTTCTTCAAAAAAAAAAAAATTTTTTTTCTCTTTTATTTCTTTATCTGTTTTCTCCCTTGATTTTCTTCCCCCCCACCCCACCCCACCGATAATCATGCATTCTGCCATGACAGTCCTGCATATCTCTCTCAGTTTTTTTTTTTCCATTTTTTAGCTTATAAGTGATAGTCCATGAGTACAAACATCTTCATGAAACCATTTGCAGGCTGTTGTGCCAAAACACCACAAGCCCCACCTTCCAGCGGGGAGTGAGGGTTGTATGTTCATCAGTTTAATCAAATGAGGGTCCAGACTAACATTGCTGTAGTTTCACCCTTCACCCCAATCGGCGCCCTTACATTCTACCACGCCCCTTTTCCGCAGATTATTCCCTGGGCTTTAGAAAAGGGGCAACAGGTGGATGAGAAGCAAAACAGTCCCACTCTCTCTGGAGCTGTTTGTCTTGGACTCTGGTCAATTCCTGCTGTTTCCTTCCTCATGGGTTGACGGTTTGTCCAGGAATACCTTTTCAATCCTACTATTGAAGGCACAAGCAATTAGATTATATAGGTATTTAAGCAGCACTAATAGTTAGGTAGGTTACTTTGGTATAGACACATATTTTTAGATGAAATGTTGATCCATGAATTACAATTTTTTCCTGTTAAATATGACAGGGTCTTACTGTGGCTTATGATCTCCTAACCTGTAGAGGATATAAGCTTGGGGCATCAGCCACGGGTTATTCCCTCCAAGGAGAGAGCCAACGGCCAATTAGATTTGGGATATCAGGCATATGGCTGCCTCTGCTGCACAGTAGTTTCCAAGGGCAGGTGAGGTGTAGCTGGTGCTGACGGGGAGTCTTGCTTGACTCAGGAGACGCATATTTGCTTTATTGTTTTAAGTGGCCTCTTGATAGCCCCACTCTCTGGTATTCCATAGGCCATCTGTACACTTGCATGTGTTGTATGTGTGGTCTCAATGCATCTTTCCCATGTTAAACATCAGGTCTTCAGCAGCAGGGCCCTATCGGCCTCTCTTCTTGGCAGGTATCCCAGTTTAGAGTTCAAGGAGCCTTTACTTTTGTGGGGCCCTTAGATCCCCTGGCCAACGTCTCCCTGGTGGAATAATCCATTACTGGTGTCAGAGCTCCTGTATTGATATATTTTTCTTAAGCGCATAGTTTAAAGGACTTTAGTGTTATATTTGGTTCTGAACAGAGAATAATCCTTATGTCTATTAGTCAATTTTTTTTGTCTATTAGTCAATTAAAAGAAGGCAGTTTTACCAGTTTTATAAGAGATTACCTCTATAATAGTTGTCTCCAATTTACAAGTTGGAGAGCGACCTCATCTTCGTCATATTTCTCCTTGTTCTGGGGGGAGCAAGAAAAGTCTCCCAATATCAAAAATTGTGTGGCACCTAGAAGGTAAGTGTCATTAGGACTCATTATAAATAAGTGTTGTTCATGTAGGGGCAACAGAGGGGTTCGATGTTTATGGGCANGTCATATTTCTCCTTGTTCTATGGGGGGGAAGGCAAGAAAGTCTCTCATATCAAAACCTTTGTGGCACCTAGAAGGTAAGTTTAATTAGGACTCATTATAACTAGTTGTTACATGTAGGATCCACAGAGGGGTTCGATGTTTATGGCAATCTGAGGCTTTTCTTCCTTTCAATGTTCAGACAGCTTAGCCTTTCCATTGTCACTTTTTGGTACATCCTACTCAATGCAAAGCTGTATCTTTTCTTTCTCAGCCGTTAAGTTGGTGACATTTTATCCTGTTGGATATATGTATATATCACCTCAATTGGAGGATTTTCTTTTCTTTCTTTTTTCTTTTTTATTTTTTTGGCTAAAAGATGTCATGTTTTCCTTAAGGAAGTGTTTAAATATTCCTCCTTGGCAAGCCCAAACAATCATCAGTCTTGCCCTTGTGCTCCACACTGGGGTCTTCCCATGGTTACCCAAATGAGGTACGGTAAGTACCACATCTGTCTTGATCTTCCTGTACTGGTCTCCATGATATATTGCTATCTCACAACTAAGCACCTATGTGTTTTTTACTGTTTTGGTTCAAGGATGTTACTGTTTTTGTATTTACAGATTATAATTGTCTGGCAAAGAATCCATTTAGGGCTTTCAACACTTACCTCTGTAGACAGGCAACTGTTATCCTGTCAACCTTCTTTCCTTCTCTGTCCCTAATATTTTTCCATATTTCTATCCATCTGTTTTTATATCAGGTTGGGTTGATTAAATCAGGGCTTTTTTTTTTAGATAGGGTCTCCCTTTAGTCCCAGCAGGCCTGGAGCTTGCTATGTAGATCAGGCTGGCCTTGAATTCACAGAGATCTGCCTGGCTCTGCCTCCCAAACACTGGGATTAAAGGTGTACACCACCACGGCTGGTCCAAGATGGTTCTTAGCTGCCATGTGGGTGCTGGGAATAGAACCTGGGTCCTCTGCAAGAGCAGTCAGTGCTCTTAACTGCTAGCCATCTCTCCAGCCCCGGACATTTTCACTATATTAATTTTTCCAATCCATGAGCATGGGAGGTCTTTCCATCTTCTGATGTCTTCTTCAATCTCCTTCTTCAGGGGTTTAAATTTTTTGTTGTAGAGATCTTTGGTTAGGTTTTTTCCTAGGTATTTTATTGTTTTTGATGCTAGTGTGAGTGGGAAGGTCTCCTTATATTCCTTCCTTAGTTGCTTGTTGTTGGTGTAAAGAAAGGCTACTAATTTTTAGGTTAATTTTGTATCCCCCTACTTTACTGAAAGTCTTAATCGTTTCTAGGAGTTTTCTGGTGGAGCTTTTAGCATCCCTTAGGTAAACTATCATTTTGTCTGCAAAAAGGGATACTTCTTCTTTTCCAATTAGTACTCTTTTAATTTCCCTTTCTTGTCTTATAGCCCTAGCAAACATTTCAAGTACTACATTGAAGAGGAGTGGTGATAGTGGGCAGCCTTGCTGTGTTCCTTCCTTTAAGGGTAATACTTTTTTTTAATTTAATTTTTATTGATGCTTTGTGCATTTCGTACATCATTTTCCAATTCAGATCAGGCATATTTCCCTTTCCCTTCCCCCCCACCCCCACCCCATCCCAGATCATGTATTCTGCCATAACTGTCCTGCATCTTTCTCTCAGTTTTTTCATTTTTTAGCTATAAGTGATAATCCATGAGTACAAGCATCCTTCGTGCAAAACCAATCTGCAGACTGTTGTGCCCAAAGCCCCACAGTCCCACCATCCAGTGGGGGGTGACAGGTTGTTTGTTCAATCAAGTTGATCAAATGAGTGTCCAGACTACATTGCTGTAGTTTCACCATTCACCCCAATCGCAGCCCTTACATTCTACCACGCCCCCTCTTCCGCAGGTTGTTCCCTAGGCTTAGAAAAGGGGCACAGGTGGATGAGAGGTAAAACAGTCCACTCTCTCTGGAGCTGTTGACTTGGACTCTGGTCAATTCTGGCTGTTTCCTTTCATGGGCTGACAGTTTGTCCAGGAATAACCTTTCAATCCTACTAATGAAGCACAAGCAATTAGATATATAGGTATTTAAGCAGCACTAATAGTTATGGTAGGTTACTTTAGCATAGACACATATGTTTGGATGATGTTAATCCATGAATTACATTTTTCCCCCTGTTAAAATGACAGGGTCTTACTGTGGCTTGTAACATCTCCTAACCTGTAGAGGCTGTAAGCTTGTGGCATCAGCCATGGGTTATTCCTCCAAGGAGAGAGCCAATAGCCAATTAGATTTGGGATATACAGGCACATGGCTGCCTCTGCTGCACAGTATTTCCAGGCAGGTGAGGTGTAGCTGGTGCTGACGGTGGAGTCTTGCTTGACTCAGGGAGACCCGTATTTGCTTTATTGGTTTAGTGGCCTTTGGTAACACTCTCTGGCATTCCAGAGGCCATCTGTACACTTGCATGTGCGGTCTCAATACATCCCTCCCATGTTAACGTCAGGTCTTCGGCAGCAGGGTCTTATCGCCTCTCCTCCTGCAGGTATCCCAACTTAGGGGCAAGGAGCCCTTACCTTTTGTGGGGCCTTGGATCCCCTGGCCAACATCCCCCTGGTAGAACAATCCATTGCTGATGTCAGAGCTCCTGCATTAATATACTTTGCCTAAGTGCATAGCCCAAGGACTTTAGTATTATATTTGGTTCTGAACAGAGTATAATCCTTTTCACAGTTCTTATGTCTATTAGTCAATTAAAGAAGGCATTTTTACCGGTTTTATAAGAGATTACCTCTATAATAGTTGTCTCCAATTTACAGTTGGAGAANTGTGTTGTTTAGTCTCCATGTGTTCTTATAGGTGGCAGGGCTTGTCCTTATGTTGATATTGAGCTTTATTGCACTGTGGTCTGATAGAATGCATGAAATTATTTCAATCCTTTTGTATTTGTTGATGTTTATTCTGTGTCCCAGTATGTGGTCCATTTTGGAGACGGTTCCATGTGGTGCTGAATAGAAAATATATTCTCTGATATTTGGGAGGAATATTCAGTAGATGTCTGTGAGGTCCATTTGGTGTATTATGTTGTTCAGTTCAGACATTTCTCTGTTTAATCTTTGTCCAGTTGACCTATCCAAAGGTCTCAGTGGGGTATTGAAGTCCCCCACTATTAGTGTGTTAGGACTAATCTGTGCCTTAAAGTCTTGCAGGATTGTGTTTATAAAGTGGGGTGCACCAGAGTTTGGTTCATATATATTTATGATTGTGAGATCTTCATGGTTAATTCTTCCTTTGATAAGGATGTAATGTCCCTGTTTGTCTCTTCTGATTAGTTTTACTTTGAGGTCCATTTCTTCTGATATTAAAATAGCAACTCCTGCTTGCTTTTTGGCACCATTTGTTCCCGTGGCCCATGCGCAGGTCCCCTCTGCATCCCGCTGCTGCTGGGCTGGCTGGGAGACTCTGCCCACACTGATCACACACGGGGGTGTGGTTTCACCTGGGCACTTGAACCCAAGCCACAGTGCCTCGTGGGGCTGCCTCATTGCCACTAACCTTTCCACACGCTGGCCCCCTCTGCATCCCCTTGCTGCTGTGTAGGAATATATTTCTATTATTCATAAGTGACCTAGTCTATGATATGTTGCTATAACAGCCTTGAAGGACTAAAGGTAGTAGTAACATTGGCACAGAGAATGCTTAGTCCCAGGTCTTCTGTTACTGGTCTACAACCCTCAGCCTCTCAGAATTTGTTTTCTCATTTTCCCAATGAATGGTGACCATATAGCTTCCCTCGCAGCATTTCCAGAAGAACTGAATAAAAGATGTAGAAAAATACAAAATAGTTTTTCCCTAGTAGAAAGTCATTTTTTATCATCGGTGTCATTCTTTCTGTGAACCCACAGTAACAATATTCACATGCACTGTTTCCATGATTCAGACAACTTTCAATATCTTAGAGAACTTTTACTCATGCAACTCAAACTTTAAAAAGAACAACAACAAAACAAGAATTCTCTGATACCTATATAACTCCCCAGTCCATCTGTTTCCTAAAGCATTTTATTTAAATTTTTATTTTATTTTATAAATAAGTCATAAGCACAGAGTCTAAATAATTTTGGCCTATTCACATAAAAAGGAAGCTAAAATTTATAGATAAATAAAGCTCATAAAAATCTCTAAGCAGATAAGAATTTTGGCATGTAACTTCAAGAAAATATTCCAAGGGGTTCAGAAATACTAGAATAAAAAAAACTTAAAAAAAAGAAGCAGATGTACCATGATATGCCATAGGCACCACAAAAAAGCCTGACAACACATGTCATCAATGTACTATGATATACCATAGGCACCACAAAAAAGCCTGACACCAAATGTCATCAATGTACCATGATATGCCATAGGCACCACGAAAAAGTCCAACACCAAATGTCATCAATGTACCATGATATGCCATAGGCACCATGAAAAAGCCTGACACCAAATGTCATCAATGTACCATGATATGCCATAGGCACCACGAAGAAGTCTGACACCAAATGTCATCAAGAACATGGAATCAGGAGGTAAGGTGGAATCCCCATAAAATTTAGGACACTGAAATTATTTATAAAGTTAAATATAATTTCACTTCTGGTGAAAAGAATGAAGATACATGTTTATATGAAGACATATATTAAATTGTTCTTCACCACATTCCAAACAGCTAAAATCAATCCAAAAAGTATGGGCATACTGTGGAATATTTGCATAGAAGACTATGGGAAAAATTCAGAAGTGCTATACACGAAATGCGATCGAACTTCAAAGTCATTACAATGAAAGAGGGCAAACACTAGAAAGCAGGAAGTTCTAGAACAGGCCAAATGTCAGAACAGTGTTTATTTCTGAAGGTATTTCTAACTGACTAGGTGGAGGTATACAGGGTCCTTCTAGAAAGATGGCGATATTCCATCCTCTGACAGATGACATTATGTGTGTGATCGTGTGAAGAGACGCCAGAGGTCACCACCGAGTATCTTCCTTAATCAGTGTCCACCTTGTTTATAGAGACAGGACCTTTTACTAAACCTGGAACATACATACCAGTTTGGCTAGGCTGGCTGTTCAGCAGCCCCCAGGGATCCTCCTATCTCTACTTTCCCTAGAAATGAGATTACAGGCTGGTGTTACTCTGCTGAAGGATCAAACTCAGGTCCTCCCTGCAAGCACTGTAGTGACTGAGCTGTGTCCCCAGCCCCAAACTCTATCTTCTTGATGGAGTCCTTTATCTCCTCAAATACTAAAATATGCAAAGACCATCACTAAAGATGTAAGTCTGATCAGCCTAATAGGGTAGGCTATAATAAAGTAGCAGGAGCCAGCTATTTATGCTCTTATTTCTTAACTATTTTATTTTACTGTAACATCAGTTAAATATAATACAAATTCTTACCGGCTCTTGATGTCTTAAAATACTATTTGGCCCAGATTTATAGAGTGTTCTCATGCCTGCATCCGTAGTCTTTTCTATAATGAAAATCATATCATCTGGCTCTGTGCTATTAGGGAAGGAAATTTACATTTCTGATTTGATTAAGGAAAAATTAGTCATGGAGCCTTTCATAGTGAATGTCTTTGGCCTACCTGAAGCTTGAGCAAATAAAACAGACTGGGCTAATCACTGCAATTTCTCGTGTGCTCTAAAAGTCCCTATTTGTGGTAGTGATTGGCCTTATCATTATCATCTTTAGAAATTTGCTTCTTGGATTATTTCTTTTCATGTACATAATTTAACGAAGGGTTTCAAAGCAGTGTGTGTGTGTGTGTGTGTGTGTGTGTGTGTGTGTGTGATTTAAAAAGCCAGTGAACTTTGGAAGGGCTACACTTTTTAAATAGAAATGTTCACAATAACTTTTAGAAATCATGCTGAATACATTCAAGAATTAAAGGGAAAATATTTGTCCATTCTGTATGTGGTACAATTTATACTCAATTTATTATTGCCCCTAACTGACAAAGTCATTTCTAGCATAATCCTGAAAAATGACCCAGTATTCAACATTCAACTTAGTACATGTCCTTTTTTAGGTTAGATTTAAATAAAACACAATATATAATTATCTGCTGGCTAATCTTCACTGTGTCCAAGTTCCATGAATATTAAAGTAATGAATGAGGCTCTATAGGGTCAGGTATCATTCTGGATTCACATAAAAGTGCTCTTCAGTGTTTCACTGATGGCCACTGAATATCACTAGGGAGAAGCAGGACAGAAGAGAAACTTCATTATGACTTTTTTTGGTAGGAGCTTTGTTGAGTGTGATGATTAATCTTGATAGAATTTAGTTTCACTTTCAGAACATGACCTAGAAGTAAAAAAAAATTTTTTTAGTTTCACCTAGAAACTGCTAGGGCTGTCTGTGAGGGTCTTTTCAGATATGGTGAATTCCAGGAAGACCTACCCCAAATGTTGGTGTTATCCCAGACACAAGAAGGAGCATGAATGGAACACCAGCTTTCACTGGCTTTCAGAGTTCCAATGCAGTGTGACTACCACCTTGTGCACCTGCTGCTGTGCCTTCCTGCCGCTGTGGACTGTATCCTCCTGCTGTTATGGACTGTATCCTCCTGCTGCTATGGACTGTATCCTCCTGCTGCTGTGGACTGTATCCTCCTGCTGCTGTGGACTGTATCCTCCTGCTGCTGTGGACTGTATCCTCCTGCTGCTGTGGACTGTACCCTCCTGCTGCTATGGACTGTGTCCTCCTGCTGCTGTGGACTGTATCCTCCTGCTGCTATGGACTGTATCCTCCTGCTGCTATGGACTGTATCCTCCTGCTGCTATGGACTGTATCCTCCTGCTGCTATGGACTGTATCCTCCTGCTGCTATGGACTGTATCCTCCTGCTGCTATGGACTGTATCCTCCTGCTGCTATGGACTGTATCCTCCTGCTGCTATGGACTGTATCCTCCTGCTGCTATGGACTGTATCCTCCTGCTGCTATGGACTGTATCCTCCTGCTGCTATGGACTGTATCCTCCTGCTGCTATGGACTGTATCCTCCTGCTGCTATGGACTGTATCCTCCTGCTGCTATGGACTGTATCCTCCTGCTGCTATGGACTGTATCCTCCTGCTGCTATGGACTGTATCCTCCTGCTGCTATGGACTGTATCCTCCTGCTGCTATGGACTGTATCCTCCTGCTGCTATGGACTGTATCCTCCTGCTGCTATGGACTGTATCCTCCTGCTGCTATGGACTGTATCCTCCTGCTGCTATGGACTGTATCCTCCTGCTGCTATGGACTGTATCCTCCTGCTGCTATGGACTGTATCCTCCTGCTGCTATGGACTGTATCCTCCTGCTGCTGTGGACTGTACCCTCCTGCTGCTATGGACTGTATCCTCCTGCTGCTGTGGACTGTATCCTCCTGCTGCTATGGACTGTACCCTTCTGTTCCTGCTGCTGTGCCTTCCTGCTGCTATGGACTATATCCCCCCAAACTGGAAGTCAATTTCACTTGCCAAGTATTTTGGTCAGAGCAATGAATAAAATTAGCTAATACATTGGGTAATGATTCATAGACCATAGATCTCATCCCCTTGAAGTGTACAGTTCAATGGGCTTCATTGTACACACAGGACTGTGTGACTATCTCTACAGTCAACCTCAGGACACTTTTATTCCAAAAGAAACCCACACCTTAAGATAGTAATGCCTCACCTCATTCCCCTAGCATTTCCATTCATGAATCTGCTTTCCACCTCTATGAGTTTTATGGATTAACCTATTCTGAATACTCATATACATGGACTAATAAATTATGCAGTAGTTGTGACTGCCTTTTTTAAAAAAATAGCATAGTGTTCTGGAAGTTTATCCATATTATAGCATATATTTATACTTCATCCACCACCCCCCCTTTCTTGAAATAAGATCTCCCTGCCACCCCAGGAGGCCTGGGACTCACTATGTAGACCAGGCTGGCCTCAATTTCACAGAGCTCTGCCTGCCTCTGCCTCACAAGTGCTGGGATTAAAGGCATATTCTGACACACCTGGCTACTTTGTCCCTTTTTATTATTAAAGAATATTCCACATACCAATATTCATGGACTATCCTAAATGACATAATTTGTTTAACATATATCATTGATGGATATTTGTATTGTTTCCACTTTTGGCTATTCTGAATAATAAGCATTTGTGTAGAACTTTTTTCAGAGTTTATGCCTAGGTGTAGAATTGTGGGTGTCTGTTTTATGTGTTTTGTTTCAGAGCACCAGGATTGGAAACCATGGCTTGCACATGCTAGGCAAGCATTCTGTCATTGAGAGATGTTTCCAGTGCTTCCCAAAGAACAATGTCTTGCTAGCTGACTACCGGAGTTCTGATTTCTCCACAAATTTGCTAATATTTCTTATTGTCAATCTTTGTTATTTTGGTCATTTTAATGGGTGGCAAGTAATATCTCATTGTGATTTATATTGTTTTTTTTTTCCCAATAGCTAAGGACACTGAACATTTTTTCATGTGCTTACTGGCCACCAGTATGTATTCTTCTGTCTATTCAGATTCTTTACTTGTTTCTTAATTGGATCACCTTCTTACTATTGAGTGATAAGTGATTCTTATTGTGGTTTTAAGTAACAGAATGAAAGAAAAAAACAACGTCACAACCAGCTTTATAATATACACGTTAATTGTGGTGCTTAGAATCTCAAAATGCGAGAGCTGAAACTGCCAGAGAAATACTCAAGGCAAAGTGCTTCTTCTACAAGAAACAAATGATTATGAAAAGGAAACACCTTCTTAAGATGTTACAGCCAGAAAGCCAAAGAACAAACTCTTGTGTGTGTTTTGTCATTTGTTCGTGAGCATATATGTGGGTGGTTGTGTGTGCCACTGCACACAGAAGACCAAGGCAGACATAAGTGTCCTGCCCCATCATTTTCTCTCTAATTACCTTGAGACAGGGTCTCTTACTGAGATTGGAACTAGGCTGGGAGCCAGGACGCCCCCAGTGAACCTCCTGTTTCTGTTCCCTGCCCCCATGGCCCTGGAGTTCCAGGCATGCAAATCAGGCCAGAATGTGAATTCTGGGCATCTATTGCTATGGATTGTAGAAGGTTTTGTTCAGGGAGGGGTTGATAATGAGCTGTACTGCTTCTGAAAGTTAAGAACACATCAGAACAACCAGTGAGCTTGTAAAAACACAAGTATACTCAGCATACATAATATGCTAAGCCACATAAATATAGTTTTAAAAATTAACTACACATGATACATAAGTGCCAGTGGCAAAGGCTGAATGACAGTGTAGCACTTAGACATGAATCCAGATAAATATTTACTGTGGAGAATGAAAACGTACTTCAGCATGTAATTCTGACTCCAAAACTCGGGCATCCATCTAAATTGCCCGGAAGGCTTGTGTGATGGTTATCTTTAATTATCAACTTGATACAACCCAGAATCATCCGGGAAAGCCTTAGAGAGGGGTTGTGTACATTTTGTCAGCCTGTGGGCATGTCTGTAGGGGATGATCCTTAATTAAATTAATTGATGTGGGAAGAACCAGCCCACTGTGTGCCTATTCCATAGGTACAGGGTCCTGAACTGTATAGGAATAGACCCGTCAATCTAGCTGAGCACAGGCAACAGGCAGCAGGCCTATATCTGCTTTGCTCTGCTTGTGACTGTGGATGCAATGCGATCTGCTTCAAATTCCTGCCTTTACTTCCCCTCAATGATGGACTGTAACCTAGCACTGTAAGCCAAATAAGTAGACCACCCTCTCCCCAAGGTTACCTTTGTCAGTGTATTTTATCACAGCAACAGAAATGCAACTAGAACAGCTTGTTAATATACCTTGCTACATCCCAACTCCTGAGTTTCTGAATTAGTAGCTCTGGAAAGGGATTCTTTAGTATGCATTTCCCACAAGTTCCCAGAGATGCAGATGCCTGCTGGACTGCACGATTGAAACTAGTACACAAGGGGAAAGGAAACACTCCATGGCCTGGGCAGGACTCAGTGATGGAGGCAGACATAAGTACAATGTTATGTGCAAGGATCCATCTTTCCTTTAACCTTAATAATCTCTGTTTTCCAGTGTACACTTAAAACACAAGAATTGTCCTTTATCATAACTTGAAAGGGAGAAGGAAGTAAAATAATGATGCTAGTAATTTTTATTTCCTTAAAATCAAATTGCAGAATCTAATGCCAACCAAAAATTAGATAATAGTTTAATAAAAACGTTTGTTTAGAATTTTTAGCTTCATGAATGGCTGCTGCCTATCCATGACAAGGCAGCTAGAAAACCAATGAAGCTCTGTGAAATGACAAATCATGACTAGAATGGTGTTCAGAGCACCTAACACTGATCCTTACACACCACAGGTCCTCTGTAAAGATCTGTTCAATGGATAGATGCTCTGCTTCCCATGGGTTTTGTTTTGGCTTCCCAAGGCAACTTTCCAGTTGACTACTAGTAGGTTTTAAGTTACCATTTTCAAACCTCCATATAAAGGAGAGGGGCATATGCATTTCATTAAAGCTTTCGGGACTCTTGTCCATCTTTTTCTGTCAGGAGTTCTGAACCAGTATCCATCTTTAAACAGTAGGCTCCTCCTTCCTCCTCCTCCTCCTCCTCCTCCTCCTCCTCCTTCTTCTTCTTCTTCTTCTTCTTCTTCTTCTTCTTCTTCTTGGTGTTTTTGAGGCAGGGTCTCCCTGTAGCACCAGCTGGCCTGGAACTCACTATGTAGACTAGGCTGGCCTTGAACTCACAGACATCCATCCACCTGCTTCTGCTTCCTGAGTGCTGGGATTAAAGGCATGCTTGGCTTAGTAGACTCTTCTTAATCAAATGAATTTGATACATCTGATATAAGTTATGCACTTCAATTATTTCTGTATTCTAAGATGAAGTATTTGGAAGCTGTCTTGTGAATCAGCCTTGGTAGAGTGTATTTTAAGTCTAGTATATTTATTGTTTTCATTGAGTCAGTCTAATTTAAGTAAGAAAATATTTTTGGATAACCTTACAAAAAGGCATTAATTAAAAAGCAGATAACAGATCCAAAGTTGAATTAATTATGTAAAATTGGAAGCATGTCATGACATCAAGACTTCAAGATATTTTCAAAATCAGCATGCAAACTGTTTTCTCTTTTGAGGTAGAGTCCTTGGTTGGCTTGGAGCTTGCTATATAGACCAGTCTGAATTCAAACTCACAGAGATCTGCCTGCTTCTGCTTCCAGAGTGTGGAATTAAGGATCTGCACCACCATGCTCAGCAAATATTTTCCTTGTTATAATTTTCTAAAATGGTAAAATGTATTCACTCAAGTGCATGGTTGCTTGTTGGAGCCAGTGAGTAGGAAAGTATGCAGATGATAGAGGTTCATGGTCTAGCCTTGTTCCTTTTGGACTGTTCACTCTACTATGTGTTATATTGCTGATTCCCATTTAGGACCAAAGAACCAATTCCCTTGAGTTTTTGCAAGTGCTGAAGACCTCATCAAATGGTCGACATGGAGTATAGATTCTCAAATGTCATCATAATACTTGCCCCTCACTACTCTTAAGGGTCATCACTGCTCCAGAGCTCCCTGAAAGATCCTCTGAGACCTTACTGAGACCTCTTGAAGCTCCACTTCTCCATCTATGTCTGTGTTGCCCTTCCCTCCACTCACTGATCCTGACACTATTCCTCAGCACAACATTGCAGAGTGGTCTTTTATGTCTTTTAACATCCTTGATTATAAAAAGTTTCTTAGAACACTACCTCTCATTTAAGATTGGCATCAGAACAAAATCAGAGAATGTGTCTGGAGAGCCTTAGAAATGTCAGATACATTGGAGATCTCCCAAGACCACCTGAAGCACAGGTAGGTAGGAGCTGGCTGCTTCAGCAAGGTGGATTGTTGTTTGATTTAATCTAGTGGTCTTTGGCTTGATTGGCATTTGTGGCTGTGGGGGCAGTATGAAAGGTGGGTTTTGTGTGAGTCTTGAGATCAGGGATCTCCCAAGAGCACCTGAAGCACAGGTACCAACTGGGATTACTGAAGGAAGGAGTGTCCAACCTTCAGAACAGAAAGGGAGGAGTGAGTTGGGCTTCCAATAGAAAGCCTAAAGCTTAGGGAAGTCAACACTCCATAAGCAAGGAGTAAAGGAAAAAAACAAATCAATCAAACAAACAAAGAAGCCACCTGAAGGAGGCAAGCAAAGCAAGCCCTCAACACAAGTGAAGAGGCATTTGGGACTCACATTGGAATACAGGCAAGGAGAAGTCCATATGCCAGGAACATGAAGAAGAGACAACACGGGAGAGGTCCAGGATAATCCCACACCAAGCTCTACCAACCCTGTGGAAGATTCCTACAGTGGGATCCCCCTGGGGATGGCCCAGGACACAGATATCAGAAGTACAATTGTGAACAAACTTAAAGAAGTACAAGATTATATAGAGCAAATAAAAGAATTAAGAGAGAATGAAGAAATCAAGAAGGACCTAGAGAGAGAGAGAATGACAAACTCCAGAAGGAAGTGGAAACACTGAAAAGATCCCATGCTGAAAAAGATAAGGAAACCACTACAGGAAGAGATTGAGAAGCTCCAAAAGGAAGTGGAATACTAAAGAAATCAGAAGAGGAAATGAAAAAGGAAATCAAACACTCATCCAATCAAGAGAAAAGGAATGGAAAAAGCCCAGAAGCAGAATGGAGGAAGTACAACAAAGACTATCAGACCTGGAAGATAACACAGAACAACTAAAAACTCAAGTAAAGATTATGAAAAAAAATTTTTTTTGGTCTTTTTGAGACAGGGTCTCCTTGTAGCCCCAGCTGTCCTGGAACTCGCTCTGTGGACCAGGCTGGCCTTGAACTCACAGAGATCCGCCTGCCTCTGCCTCCCAAGTGCTAGGATTAAAGGCGTGCACCACCACGCCCGGCAAGATTATGAAAAATTTTAAAATACCCAAAAGTGGAACAACCAGGAACTGTGGGACACTATGAAAAGATCAAACCTCCACATCACAGGGATAGAGGAAGGAGAAGAATCCCAAGAGAATGGTATTGATCAGATCTTCAACAGAATAATAGATGAAAATTTCCCCAAACTAAAAAAAGACAAACCAATACAAACACAAGAAACACATAGAACTCCAAACAGACAAGATCAGAAAAGAAACTCTCCATGCCACATCATAGTTAAAATGCTAGACACCCAAAACAAAGACAAAATCCTTAAAGCCACAAGAGAAAAACAACAAGTGACCTATAAGGGGAAACCTATCAGAATTACAACTGACTTCTCAATGCAAACTATGAAAGCAAGAAGAACCTGGAGCAAAGCATTCCCAGTGTTAAAGGACAATAGATGCCAACCCAGGTTACTATACCCAGAAAAAATGTCAGTTATAGTTGAAGGAGAGAGAAAAACCTTTCATGACATAAACAAGATAAAAGAATACATGTCTGGTGCTGTAGGGATGGCCTAGTGGTTAAGAGCACCGACCGTTCTTGCAGAGAACCCGGGTTCAATCCCCAGCACTCACATGGAGGCTGAGAACCATCTGTAACTCCAATTCCAGGAGAACTCCAGTTTCAGAGGAGTCCAAGACCCTCTTCTGACCTCTGCGGCATTGTACGACATGGGTGCACAGACCTACATGCAGACAGTACATTCATACACAGACAAAAATAAAATAAATAATTTTAAAAAGTGTGTACATTTTCATGTGCATGATGAAAATTGAAATACCAGGAAAAAAAAAGAATACATGTCTGGAAAACCAACCATTCAGAGAATACTTGAATCAATTCAAAGGACAGAATAAAGGAGCAACCATCCCCAGGCACCTAGAAAGAGAAATCAATAAAAGCATAACTGCAGAAGTAGAAACTGAAACCAAAACCACAAATGGAAAATAAGGCAAAGGGAAGCAACACAAACCTATCAGTCATAACCTTAAATATTAATGGACTAAACTCCCCAATCAAAAGACATAGACTGGGAGATTGGATTAGGAAACAGAGCCCATTGATGTGCTTTCTAGAAGAAACACATCTTACCTTCAAGGGCAGGCACCACCTTAAAGTGAAAGGATGGAAAAAACATATTTCAAGCAAATGGTACCAAAAAGAAAGCACGTGTTGCTATTTTAATATCAGACAAAATAGACTTCAAAGTAAAGGAAATCAGAAGAGAAAAAGAAGGCCATTACATTTTTATCAAAGGAACAATTCACCAAGAAGATTTCAGAATTATGAATATATATGCCCCAAATTCTGGTGCACCAAACTTTATAAAGACAATTCTCCAGGACCACAAGTCACACACTAACCCCAGTGCACTCATAGTAGGGGACTTCAATGCCCCACTGAGCCCTTTGTACAGGTCAACAGGACAAAGAATAAACAGAGAGACATCTGAACTGAATGATATGATACACCAAATGGACCTCACAGACATCTACCGAACATTCCACATTAATACCAGAGAATACACTTTCTACTCATCACCCCATGGAACATTCTCCAAAATCGACCACATACTGGGACACAGAAGAAACTTCCACAAATACAAAAAGACTGAAATAATCTCATGCATTCTATCAGATCACAGTGCAATAAAGCTCAACATCAACACCAGGATAAGCCCTACTACCTACAACAACACATGGAGACTAAACAACACACTCTTGAATAATGAATGGGTCAAAGAAGAGATAAAGAAAGAAATAAAAGCATTCCTGGAACTGAATGACAAAGACAATACAACACAACAAAACCTATGGGATACCTTAAAAGCAGTCCTAAGAGGGAAGTTTATAGTCCTGGGTGCCTACATTAGAAAAACAGAAAGAGCACAAGTGAATGATCTAACACTACAGCTAAAAGCACTTGAGAGGCAACAACAGATGAACCCTAAACGCAACAGACAGGAAGAAATAACAAAAATCAGAGCAGAAATCAATGAAATAGAAACAAAGAAAACAATACAAAAAATCAATGAAGCCAAAAGTTGGTTCTTTGAAAGAATAAACAAGATAGACAGACCTCTAGCCCAGTTAACAAAAAGAAAGAAGGAACAACTCCAAATCAATACAATCTGTGATGAAAAGGGAAATATCACAACGGACAAGGAAAAGATCAAGAAAATTATATGGGAATATTACAAGAACCTATATTCTACCAAGTTTGAAAACCTAGAAGAAATGGATGAATATCTGAAATCCTGGGAATCACCAAAGTTCCAACCAAGAAGAGATCCACAGCTTAAACAGAATATTAAATGAAAAAATAAGATAAAAAAAAAAAATCTCCCAACTAAATAAAAGCCAGGCCCAGATGGTTTCACAGCAGAATTCTATAAAACATTTCAAAAGACCTACAACCATTATTACTGAAATTGTTAAGAAGGATACGGAGGGAATCTCCCAAATTCCTTCTATGAAGTCAGCATCACTTTATTACCAAAACCAGGCAAAGATACAACCAAAATGGAGAACTATAGACCCATCTCCCTAATGAACACAGATGCCAAAATTCTAAACAGGATACTGGCAAATCACATACAGACTCACATCAAGAAGGTCATCCATCATGATCAAGTTGGATTCATACCAGAGATCCAGGGATGGTTCAACATAAGAAAGTCAATAAATATCATCAAGGCATATAAATAGAATGAAAGACAAAAACCACACCCTCATCTCAATTGACAAAGAAAAACCTTTGACAAAATCCAGCATCCCTTCATGCTTAAAGTTCTAGAGGGAATTGGATTGGAGGGACCATTCCTCAATGTAACCAAAGCTATATCCAGGAAACCCACAGCCAGTATCAACCTAAATGGGGAAATGAGAGAAACATTCCCTTTAAAGGTAGGAACTCGGCAAGGCTACCCCCTTTCACCACTCCTCTTCAATATAGTGCTTGAAACACTTGTGAGGGTAATAAGGCAAGAAAAGGAAATTAAAGGAGTTCTAATTGGAAAAGAGGAAGTCAAGCTATCCCTATTTGCTGATGATATGATTGTTTACTTAAGGGATGCTAAAAACTCCACCAGAAAGCTTCTAGAAACTATTAACAGCTTCAGCAAATTGGCAAAAACAAAATTAACCTTAAAAAATCATTTTACAAAGACTGGAGATGGAATTCAAGGAGACCTTCCCACTCATAATAGCCTCAAAAACATAAAATACCTAGGAACAAACCTAACCAAAGACACCAAAGATCTCTAACAAAAAAATTTTTTTAAACCCTTAAAGAAAGAAATTGAAGAAGACATCAGAAGATGAGAAAACCTCCCATGCTAGGATTGGGAAAATAACATAGTAAAAAATGTCCTTTCTACCCAAACTCTTGTATAGATTTGAGGCAATCCCAATTAAAATCCTCAAGAGCTTCTTCACAGACTTGGAAAAAAAAAGTCCTAAAATTCATTTGGAAAAACAAAAGACCCTGAATAGCCAAAACAACCCCGAGTGAAAAGAGCTACACAGGGGGGATCTCTATACCAGACTTCAAACTATACACTAGGGCTATAGTCATAAAAACAGCCTGGTACTGGCACAAAAACAGACCTGTTGACAAATGGAACAAAACTGAAGATCCAAACTTGAGCACATACAATTTCAGCCATCTCATATTTGACAAAGGGGGCCAAGAAGACACAATGGAGAAAAGACAGCATCTTCAGCAAGTGGTGTTGGCAAAATTGGATCACCACTTGTAGAAAAATGAAATTAAACCCTTATCTCTCGCTCTGTACAAAAGTCAACTCCAGATGGATTAAAGACCTCAATGTGAAACTCCAAACTCTGAAGGCGATAGAAGAAAAAGTTGGCAGCAGACTACAAGACATAGGCATAGGAAAAGACTCCTAAACAGACAGCAGCCGCTCAAGAATTAAGGTCAACAATTGACAAATGGACCCATTAAACTCGAAAGCTTCTGTACATAAAAAAAAAAACAAAAAAAGAAATGAAGAAAATCCCACAGAGTGGGAGGAAACCTTCACTGCAGAAACATCTGACAAACATTGATTTCCAGAATATATAAACACTCAAAAAACAAAGAAGAAAAAAACAAATGACCTACTCAATAGATGGAGCAAAGAGCTGAGCAAGACTTCACAAGTGAGGAATTAGAGATGGCTGAGAAACATCTTAAGAAGTGTTCAACATCACTAACATTAAGGAAATGCAAATCAAAACCACTTTAAGATATCATCTTACTCCAATAAGACTGGCTAGGATCAAGAAAACAAATGATACCAAGTGCTGGAGAGGTTGTGGGGAAAGAGGAACACTCATCCACTGCTGGTGGGAATGTAAACTCATACAGCCACTATGGAAAGCAGTGTGGAGAACCCTTGCAAGACTTGGAATGAACTTGCCACCTGACCCAGCCATACCACTCCTGGGCATATACCCACAAGACTCATCCTACTGCAGAGATACAGGCACAGCCATGTTTATTGCAGCTCTCTTCACAATAGCAAGGAGCTGGAACCAACCCAGGTGTCCCTCAACTGAAGAGTGGATAGAGAAAATGTGGTACATCTACACAATGGAGTTTCATGCAGCAGTAAAGAAAGACGACATCACGAGCTTTGCAGGAAAATGGCTGGAGCTAGAGGACATCATGCTGATGAAGTAACACAGTCCCAGAAAAACAAACGATGAATGGTGTCCCTATCTCTGTGATGCTAGCAAATTACCTAGCTGTAAGTATTTCTTGTGCACAGCCGTTAGAGCTTTTGTCCAAGTATTTGTGAATGATGCAATTGGAAACAACAACAACAGAAGGACTGCATCAAAGAACTGACTGAAATGGTAAGTTCTGCTAAAACAGTCAACTCTCCACATGGAGAATTTTGAGAAAGACTGAGAAAGAGATAAAAAGCATGTTTGGCAGAATATATGAGCTCTGGTGGGGTGGGGGGATAGGTTGGGGGACAGGGGTCTAGATTTTTTAAAAAATGTATATATATATAAATATAATAAAAATAAGCATAAAAACATAAAAAAGAAAATATTCAAAATAGATGGATTCACCTATTTTATTTCTTGCTGTATGTTTTTTGTTTTTTGGGTTTTTTTGGTCTTTTTGAGACAGGGTCTCCCTGTAGCCCCAGCTGCCCTGGAACTTGCTCTGTAGACCAGGCTGGCCTTGAACTCACAAAGATCCACCTGCCTCTGCCTCCCAAGTGCTAGGATTAAAGGGGTGTGCCACCATGCCCAGCTTATCTTGCTGTAGTTTAAAACATAAATAAAACTAATGGCATTCTTAACCTTAAAAAAAAAAGTTTAGACACAGAATAGCAATCAGCAGTGTAGTCTCATTTTGTCCCCAACTGGATTTTCTCCTATTCCTAGTGATTCTGTTTTTCTTTTGTAAAAGGTTTTTTTTTTTAATTTTATTATTTTTGTATATGTATGAAATGACTGTTGCATGTAGGTTTGTGTACCCATGTTGTGTATGCTGGGAGGTCAGAAAAGGGTGTTGGAATTCCCTTGGAACTGGAACTAAAGATGGTTCTCAGCCACCATGTGGGTACTGGGGATCGAACCCGGGTCCTTTACAAGAGCAGTTGGTGCTCTTAACTGCTAGGCCATTTCTCCAGCCCTGAAGTTTGTTTTTCTTATAGTACTCATGGTGTACAAGCACAAATAACATGTCAAATCTTGAATCTGAAATACTGGGAACTGTTTTAGCAATTTTCCTAAACTTAGGCAAATCTGGGGCAGTTTATAAAGAAAGATAGCTTGACAAAAAAAAAAAAAAAAAAAAAAAGCACTTGGGAGGCAGAGGCAGGTGTATCTCTGTGAGTTCAAGGCCAGAATGGCCTAGAAAGTGAGTTCCAGACCAGCTGGGCTACAGGGAGACCCTGTCTCAAAAAGACAAAGAAAGAAAGAAGAAGAAAGAAAGAATAAAGAAAGAAAAGAAAGAAAGAAAAAAAAAGAAAGAAAGAAAGAGGAGGGGAGAAGGAAGAAGGAAGGAAGGAGAAGGAGGAAGAGAGGAAGGAACGTATAAAGATCTGCTTATCGTCATTACTAATCTATTGGTCTCTTCTGTGTGCTTCTGTTCTTCCGTCCTCTGTAAAAAAATTTTAAAGTTTGATGATCTCAGGTTTGACTTAAACTTTCAATGTGACAGGACATGATCCTGCTATGGGAGCACATTTTTAAGAAGCTATTGCTCCATTTTTTCTGAAAAATAGCATATGGCAAGAAACGTTGTGGTCAATCTGCCTGTATTGATGTTCTAGTACAGTTCAGTGGAATCTGGAGAGTCTGCAATGTAATTCACAATGGAATTTATCTCTGACGAGGGATCTAGGAATGACTATAACTGATTACTTTGTCAGCCGGGTGTGGTGATACTGGCCTTTAATCCCAGCACTCGGGAGGCAGAACCAGGGATCTAGGTGAGTTCAAGGCCAGCCTGGTCTACATAGTGAGTTCAAGGCCAACTGGAACTACAGACAGACCCTGTATCAAAAAGACCAAAAGAAAGAAAAAAAGGTGAACCATTTGTTGTACATAATTTTGTTAAGTTTCTGGGGAGGACAGGTGGATAGGATGTGGTCCTCTGCTGCCAAAATATTCCTGTTGCTCATGAAGCTATGGGCTGCATGGGCTTCTTCAGCATAGGAAAGAAGATCATAAATAAAATGCCAAGTTTCTTCCCTAAATGGAATTTGTGTCACAATGAGACTAACAAATGTAAGTTTCTTGTTCTCCTCAACAGCCCCTAATGCTCATTTCTGTCTTCCTTTTGGTCATATATCACTTCTGTTTCAATTTTTTTCTGAGAATGTGACCATCAACATGATCTCCTTTGCTGCCATTTGTGGTCACATGACTGTATTCTGACCAATTATGGTGTGGACATTCTTCTGAAAGGACAGACCTGGGACTTCAATGCCTCACTAAGATTGTGACCTTGACTCTGATTCTTCTGAGGGAAAGGTGGAGCCAGGGACCCAGTGACCTCTCCCAACCAGCCAGCTCACCTTGGCTGTATAAGGGGGAGGGGCTTATAAGCTGAGAGTGTTAAGGGGAGGGACCCTCCCGCAGTAGCCATCTTGAGCACAGGTTGCAGGGGTCCCTGCCCAGGATGAACATGAGAGAGAGCGACAAACATCTTGTAAGTGACCCTGTCATCTATTTGCTCTGTGAGATAGCCCATTAAACTCACTAAAATATTCTAAACTATAATTTTGGAGAGTTTTCCTCATTTGTTTTTGGGGCTGTGGGAGTGGAAGGCATGTTTCTCCCAGGAAGGAATTTTCTGCAACACCAATGTTGACTAACCAATGGGCCAATGGCTCCACACCACGGCTGTCTATTCCTACCAAGAGATGGCTCATCTACAACCAAAGTTACAGGTTAGGACTGTACAGACACTAGAGTCCTAAGCTGTTTGCTTCCTCCAGAATACTACAAAAGAGTGGGATTTTTAAAAACCTTATTTATGGGCCGGAGAGACAGTTCAGCAGTGGTAACTAACAACCTTCCATAACTCCAGTTCTGGGGATCCAACACCATCTTCTGACTTCCGTGGGAACTGCACAACTTGTTTGGGAGAGGTCACTGGGTCCCTGGCTCCACCTTTCCCTCAAAAGAACCAGAGTCAATGTCACAATCTTAGTGAGGCATTGACTGACGTCCCAGGTCTGTCCTTTCAGAAGGACATGCAGGCAATACATTCCTACACATACAGAAAAAAATAAAAATAATAAATAAAAATCTTATTTAAGCCCCCATATTTTACAGTGTCTTCATTATCTCAGCTTCTTTTTTTGGTATTGCCATTTATTGATTAACAAATTAATTCAGTGGATAACTTTCCCAGGTTTATTTAGCGATCAAGTGGGAAGGGTAGAATTCAAGTGCAGATCACATGTACTGAAGGTTGATTCTTTCCTCTAAATGGATTATTTTAAGTGGAAAGAAAAAAATTTCAAATCAGAATAAATGCCTATGGAGAGGTGGCTGAAAGTTCATAAAATCAAATAAAGATGATTTGAGCAAGTCTTGTTCATCGCATCTTATATAATCTTGAATTCTTTTTCTTTGAAGCTCAAAACTAGGAGAATTAAAGTTAATAAAAAGAATTTGTCCTATTTGGACAGAAAATCACTAAAGAAAAGTTAGCACTCCAGGAAGCCAAGGCAAAGTATAAACTGGCCGAAGGTGACTTACCATTCATGGTCATCTCTGATTAAGGGAAGCTTTGTGGTGTTTAGACCCAGCTTTTACTTCTAATTTTAAGTTTTAAAGAGCTCTGCCTTCTCTGAGAATTCCCTCTAGAGGCTGCTCTCTGCCAGAAATCTCAGATGCACCGGCTGGCACCACATGGCACTCCCTGAATTCTCTTGCCAGCGCTGACATGGCACACTCAGCTGCAAGCAGTGAGGGTGCCAGCAGCCTCACCAAGGAAGAAGCAGAGCATATGGTAGATGTGACCTCAGTAAGCATCTTTAAAGTCGCGGTGACGAACAAGCAGGTGTTTAATAACTGCAGTGCTCAAAGTGCTTAATTTGTCCCAGTTTGGGTTTTGGAAGAGAATCCTAGATTTGTAGGCAGAAGATCAAGCGGGACCCTTAGAGTTAAAGAGTGACACAGATAGTTCTTCTGTCTTTTAGACAGCCATCTCCCCATGGGTGGTCTTAATCAGCTGCCTCCTCTCTTCTCTTTTCAAAGAGTGTATTTTGGTACACCTTATAGCACTTCTCTAAACCAGGTATGTCACTCATCCTCTTTTATTCTTTCTTTCCTTCCTTCTTCTCTTCTTTTTCTTTCTTTCTTTTCTCTCTTCTCTCTTCTCTCTCTCTCTTCCTTTCTTCTCTCCTCTTCTTTCCCTTCTCCTCCCCTCCCTCCCCTCCCTTCCTCTCCTGTCCCCCTATTTCTATATAGGAGGGAACGTTTTACCAAACCAATGGCTTCCAAACACTTAGGCATATCAGCCCCATCTGGATGGTATCTGCCAGGCTCTGTCAACACCTTCTGACTCTGCAGGGTTTGAGTGGGGACTCAAGATTTTACATTTTTATCGGAATCCCAGCTGATAGTAATGCTATTAGGTTAGGAACCACAACTTGAGATAACATGCCCACATATTTATTTACATATATGGTAATTTCTTTTTGCTCACTGTAAGAGTTCTCTCCTCTCTAACTAGAGTATAAATTCCCGTAGATTTCTGCTTCTTTATACCTTCAGACTTTGGCAATGTGCCCAACCAAGTAGACAGCTCATGACTATTTGTTGATTCCCTGTTGTTACAGATGGAATATATACTTACCCCTAAGGTTCATATCTTGAAATCTAATTCCAGATGGGATGGTATTCATAGGTGGGGTCTTTAAGAGGCAATTAAGTCATAAGAATGGAGCCCTTATGAATGGGCACTAGCTCCTTTATAGAAAAGGACGCAGAGAGAGCTGTGCTGAAATAAGGATAAGTGAATGATCAGCCTGGAAAAGGTCCCTGCCACTCATGGAATCTGTTGGTACCCTAAGTTCAGACCTCCAGACTCCAGAGCTATGAGTAGCAAATGTCTGCTGTGTGAGCTAGTCAGTCTGTGGTGGATTGCACAGCTTTCTTTGTGGTACAGAATTGTCCTAGGCTGGAGAGATGGCTCAGCAGGTAAAGTGCACACTACATAAGAATAAGGACTTGGGTTAGGATCCCCATCACCCACATAAAAGCCCGGTGCAGTGACATATGCCTATAACCCAGGGCTGGGAGGTAAAGGCAGGAACAACCTTGGCTTGGTGGCTAGCCAGTTGAGCAGCATCGTGAGGCCCAGGTTCAGTAACCTTGACTCAAAAACAAGGTGGAGGGGGTGGGTGAATAGAAAAAAAGGTGGAGAGTGAGTTAGGAAAACACTTAAGACCAATGTCTAGCCTCCAAGTGCACACACACACACACGTGCACACACAAGTACTTCTATACTCTCTCTGTCTCTGTTTGCCTCTCTCTCTCTCCTCTCTCTCTCTCTCTCACACACGCACACACACACACACACACACACACCACACACACAAGCTGATGTAGAATTGTTCATTGCCTCAGCAAATTTCACAGAAATAGGAGACACCAGACAGCATTTCTAAAGAGTGCTGCATAGTTTATTTTCTTCTTTATGTACCTAGAAGACCAAGCTAATTATCTTTTTAGCTACTGGCAATTTGCCAATAAGAGATCCATCAAGTGTATTATCACAAGCCATTCAGTAACATAAAAAGAGAAAATTATGTCCAGAGAAAAAACACTGTTCCTCCCCCCAACCACCCCCACTAGGGTCAGGAAAGGGCATGAAGAGAAGAGCACAATCAGTTTACAGGGCCCTTTCCAGAACACTTGCAACCTGCGTGTTGTTTATACATACTTCATTTCCAGAATTCCACTCCTCCTTCCCATCACCCTTTCCCTTAACTCGCTTCTCTTAGCCCCGGGTCAGTTTCCACCCATTCTCCCCCTTCTTGTCTTCAACCAATCTCCCAACGAAGACTTTGTAATCTTTCATCATGCTGTCAGCAGCCTTATCTTTAAAAAAATAAAATACTTCTATTGACGTTTTGTGTGTTTCATACATCATTTTCAGTCCAATTTAGACATGATCCCATTTCCCTGCCCCCCACCCCACCCCAGTTCATGCATTCTGCCATACATGTCTTGCATCTTTTTCTCAGTCTTTTTGAAGTTTTTCTCTGCAGAGGTTTATTGTTTGGGCAGAATTTAACTTTCTCAGTCACTTCTTTGACCCAGTCCTCATGCTGTTCTTGTTCCCTCCTCTTAGACCTGGGCTTCCCAGAATTCCAAAGGACACACAGATGTGTTCCTCCAGAGGCTGTCAGTCTTATGACCTCTTCCCCTGATCCTGATGTCCCGCCCCATGGCTATAAGTGGGTGGGCCTCAGTTGCCATGCTGCTCTTGTTGCCCTCTCCACCATGTGCCTACAGGTAGCCCACCCTGGCAGTTCCAGAAGTAAACCATGTTCCTGGAGTGACTTAAGTCTCATGTGCTTGCCTTTTATCCCGGGTCTGCGCCTTTATAACTGACATAATGGTGCAGTGAACTCTGGTGAAGGCTGAGATGTTTGGCTCAGGCGGAGCGCTGGCAGGCTCTCCCCTTGAAAAGAACCTTTTTTTCCCCCCACAAGCCCTGGGAATTGTCAGGAAGTATTTCTCTGGAGAACTAGCTTCTACATTTCACAATAACGTACCATTCTCTCTCTGCTCTCCCTCACTCTTTCTCCCTCCCCCTCTCTCCTTTCTGCCTCCATCTTTTCTCTGCCCTCCTGCTTTTAGCCTCCCATTTTTCCAGTTTTTTTCTGTTTTCTCCATTTTTTAAAATAAATTTTATTTATTTTGTATGTGTATAAATGTACTGTCTGCATGCAGGTTTGTCACCCTGTCGTGCCATGCCGAGGTCAGAAGAGGGTGTGATTCCCTGGAACTGGAGTTCTCCTGGAATTGGAGTTGCAGACGGTTTTCAGCGCCATGTGGGTCTGGGGATCGAACACGGGCCCTGCAGAGCGTGGCGCTTAACCGCTAGACCATCTCTCCAGCCCTGTTTTCCCCATTTTTGAACTCTCCTGAGAACGGGTGTATCAGAGCTCCGAAGTCCCGCTGGCCCCGTCTGGACCGCTGTCTTCCTGGACGCTGGAGACAGAATCTGGACCCTTTCTTTTGGTTCCCCCTGTAAATTCCGGGATGCCAATTTTACAGGCCTGAGGACCCCATTTCAGAGTCCCCCCAATGTTGGTCACATGGGCCTGTGGACTGTGACCAGCACCCCTGAAATTAGAGTGGATGAGTTCTAATCTTCAGCAGGTGCTTCCAAGGCTAAAAGCTTTACTTCCTTCCTACAGCTCTCTTTCTCTCTCTCTCTCTCTCCCAACCTCCCTGCAACCTTGACTGATTTCTGCAGTAAAAGACTGCAACTTTAAATCCAAGTTTCTTTCCCCCCCCATGGCTTTTCCCCACCTCGCAATCAAACAGGAAAGGGTGGAGTCAGGCTGCTGTGCCTGTGCAATGCCCCATTTCATAGTAGTTGCGCTGACCACACCCACTCCTTCACAGCAGCCATCTTAGCTGTGTTTACCATTTCCATGGTACCTAAACTTCACCCACTCCTCAGCCACCATCTTGACCATGTGGCAGGAACCCCTTACTGGAAACTTAAATTTACATTGGAGCTTATAACAACTAATGCCATGTTCTAATTCTTTTACAATTTATTTAATGGCATGCTCTGATCCTATCACAGTTTTGGTTTGGGGTTTTTATATTGGATTATTATAGAAAGGCAATTGAGATTCAATTGAACATTTTTCTGACAGAGTAACCGAGTTTTGTTTTTACCATTTTTCATCTGTTTCAAAATAAAATCCATTTTCCATTCTTACTTTTTTATGAAGTTAATTTTATTTTTAAAAGGCTGTTGTTTGAGATTTTTACATCATCTGGCTTTTTAAGAAACACTGTTTTGTTTTTTATATTTTGCTTACAAGACTTTTACCTATTTTTAAGGGATTGTTTCAGATTTTGACATTTTGACCAGGCCCTCCATTTCATTGCTTCTCTTCATAAAAACCATTTTATTCAGAAATCCGTTTTTGTGTCTGCTTCTGGATACAAGCCCTGTCTATCTGAAATTAAGATGTGTCCACCACACCGCCTGGCATCCAGATCTTGCCTCAGGCAGTAAAGTTTCACCTGGCTGCCTCCCCTTAAGGGACTTTTGATTTTCCACTAACAATAAATTTATTCTCATTAAATTAGCAGGTAAGCCACGTGAGCCAGTTCTGCCTGCACAGGCACAAACACACATTCACACACATGCACACACAGCCTGTGCTGCATGCACAGTATGGGCACAGGCTGTTCCCACCTCAGTAGTTGTCTTAAACTCTAAATGTATCTGTGTAAATTAAAATTAATGGTTCCTCAGCACTGCACAACGATTGACAACTTTAGATTTACATGTGCAGCATATCAGGGAACTGAGAACTTTCTGTGCCTTGAAGCCAAGTTATGCTGGGTACCAACACAATAACCCATGACACTTTACAGAGAAAAAAAGGGATTTCCCATTGTCTAGAGTTAACAGATACAATTAAGTCTGTCCAACCTGTCCTTTTTGTTTTGTTGTTTGTTTGTGTTTTTCACCTCAAAATTTATGTTTATTTTTTTTTAACAAATCTAGACCCTGTTCCCCCCATTCCCCACCCCCAGCAGATCATGCATTCTGCCAAACATGCTTTTCATCTCTTTCTCAGTCTTTCTCAATATTCTCCATGTGGAATTGACTGTTTTGAGCAGAAGTTCACTGTTCAGTCAGTTCTTTGATGCAGTCCTTCTGTTTGTTGTTGTTGTTTCCAATATGCATTCACCCACTGCTTTGGCAAAAGCTCGGGGGCCCTACACAAGAAATACTTACAACCAGGTAATTGGCACTAGCATCACAGATAGGGATACCATTCTGTTTGTTTTTCTGGGAATGTGTTACTTCACCAGCATGATGTCCTCTAGCTCAGCATTTTCCTGCAAAGCTTGATGTCGTCTTTCTTTAGTCCTCATAGAACTCCATTGTGTAGATGTACCACATTTCTCTATCCACTCTCAGTTAGGGACATGGGTTGGTTCCAGCTCCTTGCTATTGTGAAGAGAGCTGCAATAAACATGTCCGTACATATATCTCTGTGGTGGGGTAACCTGTCCTTTTGTGATAACCGTTCTCCAATGTGTCTTTGAGATTCATGTAACCATCATGTGTCCATGTTCTCCTGTGTGTTAATTTCTGTCAAAACAAAGTGGCCACTTCAGACTTCTTTCATCTATATTGTGCAAAAAAAATTAAATTAAGTTTACTTTTGGCATGTGTCCTAGTTTGTCTTCCATTGCTGTGACAAAACACTCTAACCAACACCAACTTGGGGAGGAAAGGGTTTATTCAGCTTACATCTCCCAGGTCACAGGTCATCACTTAGGGAGCCCAAGGCAGAACTCAGGGCAGGAACCTAGAGGCAGGAGCTGAAGCACAAGCCATGGAGGAATGCTGTTCACTGGCTTGCTCCCTTGGCTCATGCCCAGCCTGCCTTCTTATACAGTACACAACAACCTGCCCAGGGTGGCACTACTTTTGTGGGTGGGCCCTCCCACACTGCTCAACCATCAAGACAATACTCCACAGATGTGGCCACCGGCCAATCCATGGAGCCAATTCCCCAATTGAGCTCCCTCACCAGGTGTACAGTTGACACTAAAGCTATCCAGCACAATTGACCCTTGTCAACTTGACACACAAAAACAAATCACTATTAAACCACACCCTTTCCAGTTCTTTCCCCAAATATGATGTTAACATTAATCACAACCTAAGAAGTACAACCTTAAAAGCCCCACAGTCTCTTAAATGTCCAAACACTTAAAAGTTCACAGTCTATTAAAAGTCTCTTAACTGTGGGCTGCGTAAAATCCAAAACAAGTACTGTCTTATTTCAAAGGAAGAATCAGGCACCTCAAAACAAAACCTAAGTCCAGCAAAGTAGCTCAAGCTGGACAACTGGGATTCACCCAGATCTTCTGGGCTCCAAGGGTTGCAGCTCCCCCTCTGACTCTGCCGTCCTGGCACACAGCTCATCTGAAGGCCCAGGCGAATCCATTCCACACCTGCCGCTGCTCTTGGTGTCTCCCATAGTCCTGGCATTCCAAAAAGCTGGGGTCCCACTGAAACTGAGGCAGCACCTTCACCAATGGTCTCTTCTGCCTCCTGGTGCAAAGCCTCAGCTTCTCTCCAATGACCCCTGCAATCCTGGGGTCTTCACTGCAAACCGAGGTGCACTTCCACCAATGGTCTTTCCTGACCTCTCAAAGTGCCAAGCCTCACCTCTTCTGTGACCCCTCAAATTTCAACCCCAGAAACATATAGGAGACTCTTACACCTACCAAGTCCTGCTCTGGATCAGATGGGGTCTTGGGCCCCTTCTGGATCACAAGTTCTGTGTGCTGAACCTGAAGATATTATTCCCAGAAGATTTCACACAGTGATGCTGGTCTTTGTCTTACAGCTGATTTTTCAGCCCCAGCTAACCAGCATCAATTGTCCCAGTACAACAAAGTTTCACTTCAGGTCTTGTCTCTTGTTTACCTGATTCTTCAGCCCCAGCTGACCAGAACCCAACGATTTCACAGTCCTGATGATCTCTGCTCCTCTTTGAACTAGAAACTTCACAAGCCAGCCTCCATCTTCTACAAATCCTTCAGCAAAACTGCTCCAAGCTCCACAGCAATGATCTTAGGCATTCAATGATCTTCCCAGCCCAAAGTTCCAAACGCCTCCACAATCCTTCCCCAAAACACCAAGGTCCGTCTGACACAGCAATACCCCATCCTGGTACCAATTCTGTCCTAGTTTGTTTTCCATTGCTGTGACAAAACTCTGACAACAACCAACTGGGGAGAGAAGGGTTTATCAGCTTACATCTCTGGGTCACAGTTCATCACTTAGGAGCCCAAGGCAGGAACTCAGGGCAGGAACCTAGAGGCAGGAGCTGAAGCACAAGCATGAGGAGAATTGTTGTTCACTGGCTTGCTCCCCTGGCTCATGCCCAGCCCCTTCTTATAAGTACACAACACCTGCCCAAGGGTGCACTACTCATTGTGGGCGGGGCCCTCCCACATGCTCAACCCTCAAGACAATACTCCACCGATGTGGCCACAGGCCCATCCAATGGAGCCAATTCCCCAATTGAGGCTCCCTCAACCCAGGTGTGTCAAGTTGACACTAAAGCTATCCAGCACAGCATGCCTGTTAAATTTTTTTCAAAGGCCTGATTTGAACCCAAGTTCATAAGTTTCTATACTGGTTACCTAAAGATTTTATTTTTTATCTGTCCAAATTATTTTCTTTACAGGTATTGTAACTAAAGTTTCCTTTCCAGTTTTTCTTGTTTCCAGACCTCTGAAGACCTGATTTTTGACCCTTAGGGGTTCACTAACAGATTTTTTTCCTTTTCTTCTACTTAACCAGGATTCTGACAGCTGTGCCACCATCCTTCTGACCAGAGCCATTTTAAAAATCCACTGGATCATTCATACTCTGCACCTGGACATGGCACATGGCTTCCCTAGATATTAATTCTGTTTTTCATCACTCGTTAAAATATTTCAATAAGTTCATAGTTTTAGAACCAAAGTTGCAAGACATCAATGCCAGCATGATAAGGAAACCATGTTAGTCATCTCAGCCCTGGAAGTGCAATGAATTAATTAGGCCTGTACACTTTAAATAATATTTCTAAAGATGTTTTTTTCCAATGTATGTGACTGTTCAATACAAAAAATAAGATAAAAATCTCTTGTATGAATGTGTGGATAAATGTGTGTATGTATTTGTATGGTTTTGTTAAACAGCATATTAAGATCTGTGTATGGTAGCAATATATGTTCCTCTGCTCAGTACAAACTGCCATCACCAAATTTAATTATTAGAACCTTATTTATGAGTGTTTGTAAGAAGTACTGTTCAATTTTAAGAATTCTGTAATGTAGTTACAGAATATACAAGAAATTGTGTTCCACAGATGGAGATTCTCAGTACTGTGCAACCTGTGGACAGTCCCCTTGCAGGTACTACACTCCATGTTACAGCCTCAGGTGAAAGAGACATATATAAATATTGAGTTACTCATACGTACTAAAAATGTTTTATATGTCTGTTATATTTTGCACATGTTACTTTTAATATTTTTAAGAAAAATTAGGTTTTACTTCTGGGGACCACATGGGGCAGTCTGAATGTAACCAATTTGGGTGAGCCTTAAGTATTTCCTATTTGCTGTAGGTATGTGATAATGCCCCCCTCTTTTTCCTTCTCAAAGCTATAATTCACAATCTGGGGACAAGTGACATGGCCTTCATTTGAGATAGTCCTAGAAGGTATTGGTTTTAGCCTCTTTATTATCTTGGGTTTATTTCATGGGCTATGTTAGAACTTTATTTTGCCTTTCATGATTTAAATCCATTCTACTTTAAGTACCTAAATGCCCTTTATAAATTGTAGGCTTTACTGGATAAATTTGATGTCAACTTGATACACCTGGGCTAAGAAACTTCAATAATTGCCTTCATTGGACCTGCCTGGGCCCATTGTGGGCAATGCCACCCTTGGCCAGATATTTCTATATTGTATACAATAGGCTAAACATGAGCCATCAACACAAGCCAGTAGGCAGCATCATTTCCTAGCCTGTTCTGCAGTTACTACCACCAGGCTCCTACCATGAGCTTTTACTATTAGCCAGAATGTTTTGCCACAGCAATTAAGTATTAAGAGTGCTTAAGTCAATGTTCAAGCTTTACCTAGGTGTTATATAGTAATTAAAATACCAAATTCATTCAAATGATCCTCTTGGAGGTTTAGCAACCATACTTAAAGCTCCAATCTGATTTGGCAAGAGGGATTTGAAGGGACAATCTTTTGGCCTTTACCCTCTAAGGTTGACTTAGGTCCTAAGGTCCTGCATCGGCACCTTTGTACATGTCCTATGGCAGTGAAACACCAGTCATCCCGGGCCTTGGAGGTCTTGGAGATTCACTTAAAAGGACTTCATCTGGACAGTGTCCAGTTAAGGGAGGAAAGTCCATATAGAGGAGAGACTCCTCATGCTTCAAAGGGAAGCTCCAGTCAAACAAGACCTGACTTTGTCCTCACATAGATGGAACTGGTGAAGAGAGCCAGGCACAAGACCTGAGTGATCCCCCCTAAGGACCAGAACCTCAATTGATGTTAACACTAAAGCTAATTTTATTTATCTGAGCTAACTGTAAAAACACTCCAACAGGAAATTATAATCAAAAGAAGAGAAAATGAAATAACTTATTACCAGAGAGATAGGTGAGAGACCTACTGTGCCAAGTTAGAGACTTACTGTGCCAAGCTAGAAACCTACTATGTCATGTTAGAAAATATCTCAGAGATAGGTGACAGATTCATAGTGCCATGCCAGAAAATCCAACATTTTATATTCTCATGGTTATGCTGGCTCTCATTCTGGAGCCCTGCATACTAAAACTGGCCCTCATTTTAGAGCTCTGTGTACTAAATTTTTTCCCAATTCCTCAGAAATAGAGTACAGGTCCTCTCTCTCCCTCTGAAGACCCTAGACAGGGACCCTCCAATTGCTAATGCACCCAGTAGCCCCCTGTTGGTATTGTGAAGTCCCTGCACTGGTATACTCATATAAGACTCAACCATCTTGTCTTTTCAGTTGCAGAGAAAGTGTCCACTAACTACTGGCCACTATTGATCTGGACCAAAACCACCAGGCAGAGCACCCAGAGCAGCCAATATGGAAAACCAGATTCTAACCCTCCAGCCTGACAGCCGTTCCCCCCAGACTTCATGCCCTCCTCCCCCCCAGCTCTGAAGCAGATACAGAAGAGAGAACAGTATCCCATTCCCTTATCATAATCAAAAGGCTGGAATGTTAGATCTGGGCTTCCTAGAATTCCAAAGGACACACAGTTGGCCACTTCCTCCAGAGGCTATCAATTGTATGACCTCTTCCCCTGTACCTGATGTTCCTCCCCATGGCTATAACTGGGTGGGCCTCAGTTGGCATGCTGCTCTTGTTGCCTATGCCGCCATGTGCCAACAACTAGCCAGCCCTGGCAGTTCCAGAAGTAGACCATGTTCCTGGAGTGACCTAAGCCTCATGTGCCTGCCTTTTATCAGGGGTTTGCCCCTTTATAACCTAACACCTCCCATTTGTATTGCTCCAAAATATGCCTATATAAACATCACATATATACCAAAATTATGACCTCTGAAAATAAACTGTATGTTAATTCCAAAATACGTTTAGGAATTCACCTTTTTCCCTTTAATTGTACATTACTGTAATATATAAATACATACCTTCCACACATATATGGCAATTACAGTTTGAAAATAAGTGGTAAATTAATAGAAGCTTTATCTTAAGGTATCTAGAGGTCCCCATATACCCTAGTCTTAAATAATCTTCCCAGTTAATTGGCCTGAAAAATATAGCCAGTCATTTGATCACCCTGTCTGTCCAGACATCTATAACAAAATACAGCAAACAGGTTGCTTTATTAAACAGCAACAATTTATTCACACAATTCTGGAGGCTGGAAGTGATATTTTTATTTAATTTTTATTTATTTTTTAAGGGATTCATAATATAAGAGCACAGTTGTTTTCAGATCACATTAACATTGCTCAGTTTGTCATACAATTAGATAATTGGTGCTAGCATCCACAGATGAGGGAAACCATTTATCGTTTGTTTTTCTGGGACTGTGTTACTTCACTTAGCATGATATCTTCTAGCTCCAACCATTTACCTGCAAAGTTCATGACGTCATCTTCCTTTACTGCTGCATAGAACTCCATTGGGTAGATGCACCACATTTTCTCTATCCACCCATCAGTTGAGGGGCACTTGGGTTGGTTCCACTCTTTGCTATTGTGAAAAGAGCTGAAATAAACATGGCTGTGCATGTATCTCTGTGGTAAGATGAGTCTTGTGGGTATATACCCAGGAGTGCTATGACTGGGTCAGGTGGCAAGTTCATTTTGAGTCTTCCAAGGGTTCTCCACACTGCTTTCTATAGTGGTTGTACGAGTTTACATTCCCACGAGCAGTGGATGAGTGTTCCCCTTTCCCCACAACCTCTCCAGCACTTGTTATCTTTTGTTTTCTTGATCCTAGGCACTCTTATTGGAGTGAGATGATATCTTAAAGTGGTTTTAATTTGCATTTCCTTAATTATTAGTGATGTTGAACACTGAAAGTGATATTAATAAGGTCATTGGTCTTCTACTCACTTTCCCAAAGCCCCACCTCCCAACTATTATGTTGTTGGCAGTGGTTTAACTTAGGAATTTTGGGGGATGCAAATATTCAGTCCATAAAAATATACTATATACATTATAAAGTACAATTACAATTTTCTATTTCATTCTAAGTTAAATATAATCTAGAGAGATGCATCTTTTCACAGAAGACAGTATGATCACTTTTCTGAGAGCTATTTGGATGAGAGAGCCTTATTGCTAGCATCTACGTTCAATCATACAGCATCTATGTTTGGGGAGCATTTAGCAGTAGTGCAGAGGTAGCAATATATGTATTGCTGGACTGCACCCACCTCACATAGCACGGATGAGCCAAATGCATCTTCCGAAGCTTTAGTACAGTATCATATTTGGTAGGTAGGAGCAAAGAAACAAATCAGGCACATCTGTCCTAGGCTGCCATCTAGTTAAGGGTCCTCACAGGTTCTCCTCACTGGACACAGGAGAGTTTCCTGGTCCTTGGTAGAAGAACATCTTGCACTCATTCTGCGGTCCAGTCAGATCTGGTTTGTTCCTGTCCTCACGGATCTTTCTGTGGGGAATTGCATCTTTACTTTCCATCTTAGTGGATCCTTCTATCTACTGGGATATCTGGATGAGGTTAAGGCTTTGTTTGTGCAAAAATTTTGTTTATGCAAAATACCACTTCCCTTCTGTTGGGTGCAGCTAATGATGGAATCCAGGGCCTCTTGCATGTTAAAGAACTGCTCCACTGGGGGCTGGAGAGATGGCCTAGCGGTTAGGAGCGCCGACGCTCTTGCAGAGGACCCGGGTTCGATCCCCAGCACCCACATGGCGGCCAAGAACCGTCTGAAACTCCAATTCCAGGAGAACTCCAGTCCCAGGGGAATACAACACTCTCTTCTGAACTCCGCGGCATTGCACGACATAGGTGCACAGACTTGCATGCAGACAGTACATTCATACACATACAGAAATAAATAAAATTAATAAAAAAAAATTTAAGAACTGCTCCAGTGAGCTGTACCGCAGTCACACCCAATTTATTTCTGTTCTAATAAAATTTCCCTGCCTTCTGATTATTACATCTCTCTCCTAAGGTTGTTTGTGTTCAATTACTGTGACAAAACACTCTGACCGATACCAAGTTGGGGAGGAAAGGGTTTATTCATTTTACATCTCCCAGGTCACAATTCACCAATGAGGGAGCCCCAAGTTCCTACTTGGGGCTACAGGAACATGGAGGCAGGAGCTGAAGCACAGGCCATGGAGGAATGATACCTACTGGCTTGCTCCCTGGGTCTGTGCTCAGCCTGCTTTCATACACAATACACGACAACCTGCCCGGAGGCGGCACCACCTGCAGTGGGCTGGGCTCTTCCACATCACTCATTAAGAAAACGTCTTACAGGGGCTGGAGAGATGGCCTAGCGGTTAAGAGCGCCGACCGCTCTTACAGAGGACCTGGGTTCAATCCCCAGCACCCACATGGCGGCCGAGAACCGTCTGAAACTCCAATTCCAGGAGAACTCCAGTTCCAGGGGAATCTGAGACCCTCTTCTGACCTCCGCGGCATTGCACGACACGGGTGCACAGACCTGCATGCAGACAGTACATTGATACACATACAGAAATAAAATTAAAATTAAAAAAAAAAAAAGAAAACGTCTTACAGACGTGACTACAGCCATTCCAACAGAGGGAATTCCCCTTGAGGCCCCTTCTGCCCAGGTGTGTCAAGTTTACAACTGAAGCCATGCAGCACAGGCTGTGAGCACAGTGAGCAGAGCCGTTCCTGGTTCCAGCTCCACCATCCACTCTGTATTATCCACCCACCACCTCCACCTTTCCTTCCCTTCTCTGCCACCTCTACTCTGGGTTGTCCATCCCACTGCCCCCCCTCCCCTTCCCCACCTGGACTCACTCTGTTCCCTCTCGACATATCCTCTATCCCTTCCCTCAGCTGTCCGCTTTCATATTCTTTGTCCCAAATGCTGAGCCACATCACGTCATCCCTTGCCAAAATCTTCAGCTGATTCCCCATTTGCAGGGTCTCTTCTACCAACAGCTCAGGTCTCATGGGCACTGCACTGACTACATAGACTCTTAGGACCACTCTTTCTCCCTATCTTGGCACTTCTGGGGATAGTAAATTCCCCAAGCTGGCCTTCCTGGCCACTCTTGCCAGACATTACATCACTTTATCCAATTTTTAAATTTTTTTTTAATTTCTTTATGTGTATGAATGTACTGTCTGCATGCAGGTTGTGCACCCATGTCGTGCAATGCCGCGGAGGTCAGAAGAGGGTCTCGGATTCCCCTGGAACTGGAGTTCTCCTGGAATTGGAGTTTCAGACGGTTCTCGGCCACCATGTGGGTGCTGGGGATCGAACCCGGGTCCTCTGTAAGAGCGGTCGGCACTCTTAACCACTAGGCCATCTCTCCAGCCCCACTTTATCCAATTTTAAAGTTTTCTTAGAAACTTTATCAGTCATAATTTCTCATACATTAAGTCATTAAATCCTTTGAGACACAGTGTGGCCACATAGCCCAAGCTAGTCCACACCTTGCTATGTAGCCCAGGCTGGCCTTGGACTTTCAATTCTCTTACCCCAACACTATGAACATTGTGTGAATATAACTCTTATTACCCATCTTCATTTGTCTAAATCTCCATGAGAGAAAGGATATTCTATAAAGAATGATTTTACTCTTGGTCTTTAAGAAAATCAAATTACCTGAGTGCAATGATCCATCAGTGGGGTACCTCTGTTTCCCAGAATGGTCAAGGTTATTCTATAATTAACTGCATTCTCTGCATTCTCAAAGGTATGCTAGGTCAACAGTGGGTTGGATGGATGCATACTGTGATGGCTACTTTTAAATGTCAACTAGCCACAACCTAGAATCACTTTGGGAAGAGAGTTTCAATTAAGGAATGGGCTAGAGCAGACTGGCCCGTGGGCATGTCTGTAGTGGATTGTCTTGATTGCTAATTGATATGGGAATACCCAGCCCATTGTGGCACCATTCCTTAGACAGGACATCCTGGACTACATAGGAAAAGAGAAAGCTAAATGAAAGCAAGCAAGCGGCATGGGGGCATTGTCTCCCTCGGCTCTTGGCTGTTGATGTGATGCTTGAGTTCCTGCCTTGACTTTTCCACAGTAGAGGACTGTAACCTGGAACCGTAAGGCTGATAAACCCCTTCTTCTCCTGAGTTGCTTTTTGCCAGGGCGTTTTATCAAAAGAGCAGGACTGAAACTAGGATGAAACCAGGACAGTCATCTCTGTACACAGGCGAAGACCTAGCCTTACGATTTCAGGATGGTTTGGAGTCCATTGTGATGGGATGAAAGCGGATCAAGTGAAGTTAGAGAGGATTGATGGTGCTAATTATTAAAGGTCTTGTGTGTCCTGTTAAGGCAGGAATTAGGTGCTTATAGGGAGTAGGGTCAAGGGCCCATAGTAAATGACAAGCTGGTCATGCAACCAGGGAAAAAAAAGAACGTGGTTCAATTAACAGCCAGGAAACCAAGCCAAAGTTGATAACCAGCAACATCTGCCAAGGTCAGTGACCAGCAATACCAGCAAGGTTGGAGCCAGCACAGTGAGCCAGGATCAGCAGTTAACAGAACAAGTGAAAAAGTGAAAAGGAGAGGCTCCGATGAATGACCACCCCCTAGCTGGATGAACAGGAGGTATTCACATCATTGGGTCATGGAGAGGAGGTACACAATGTAGGTCTCTCATTAGCTTGGCATAAGATATGCCCAGACAATTCATAAATTTGAATAGAAATTACCATTGAACCTAGCCACCTAGCAGTATCCCTCCCTTGGGACTCTTCCTACCCTTGGGAATCCTCAGTTCTCCTTAATAAACCTGGCTTTGTCCTGTCCCACCCTCTGACCATGTTCATATTCCTCACTAAAATGACACGACTAGCTTGAGATCCACTGCTCAGCGTGTGGCTCTGGTGACCATAGATCATCTGGAACCTTAGCTCCCTGGGTGAAGTCCATCTGGGCTGAGAGAGGCCCTATCATTCTCAAAAGATCTACATCATTGCCAAGCAGAACTGTGACTGGGATAAGTACCTAGTTCATGTTTAAGAAAAAAAAAGGCTCTTCTTTGTAATTCACATTTATGTTTTACATTTCTTTGTCCTTTTTTTTTTTTTGAGACAGGGTTTCCCTTTAGTCCCAGCTGGCCTGGAGCTCGCTATGTAGTCCAGGTTGGCCTTGAACTCACAGAGATCTGCCTTCCTCTGCCTCCTGAGTGCTGGGATTAAAGGCATGGGCCACCACGCCCGGCAGACTGCCTCCATCTTTAAGCCAGCTGCCTGCAAGTCACGCAGGGAGCACCAAGGATACAGCTTTGTGAGCTCTTGTCACCATGCTGTTGTGAACTTTCTAGTGATTTAGCAGCCTGTGAGTCGTCTATGCTTCTGAAGTAACCACCGTAAACTCCCAGGTCACTAAGTTAGACTTGGGTGAAAGCATTTTTTTGATATGTCTAGGTGCCCTATCTGGAGTGAACGGACCACCTCAGGAAAAGTCACACCCATTTCAAAATCAGAGAAATTGTGGTTGAAAGATTTAATTTTAGTTACTATAAATTTAAACTTGAATAGTTTTATTATTTAAAAATGTAAAACATAAGGCTGGGTGTGGTGGTGCATGCCTTTAATCCCAGCACTCAGGAGGCAGAGGCAGAGGCAGGCAGATCTCTGCAAGTTCAAGGTCAGCCTGGTCTATAGAGTGAGCTCCAGGCCAGCTGGGACTAAAGGGAGACCCTGTCTCAAAAATACCAAAAAAAAAAAAAAAAAAATGGAGGCAGTCTCCTCTCCCAGTAGCTGTCATGATTGTGTAACCTTGGATGGGGGAGGTGGGTAGATCTTACAAGTTTCAGGAACTTCCTGAGACTTATGATGTTAATTTATTTCCCTGGTTTTAATGATTTGGATCCAGGAGAGAATGTTTCAATTAAACCATGGCTATGCTCTACAGGTAGGGCAGGGAAAATACTTAGACCAGTGTTTCTTAAATGGGAGTGACCCCATAAGTCAGGTGAGGGTCTTTCTAAAATGCGATTCTAATTGCACAGGTCTGAGATTCTATATTTCTAACAAATAATGAGCAGATGCTTGCACCAAGGTTCATGGACTATTCTTGGAGCAGGAAAGACTTGGGGAAACTGTGACAGTTATGACTTTTATATACAAACCCAAGCAGCAAAGCTATAAACTTTGCAATGCCTCTGACTAGGGTGGTATTCTGCTTTCTTACTTGCATATGTCGCATTCCACCAACGCAGTGGAGTGAATGTGATTTCTAATGTCTGAAATATCTCCTTGTCAATATTGGATCCTATGTTTAGGCTTTACTGTTTAGTTTTGGTTTAGTGGACTCATAATGTTACAGGAATTAACCACAGATTGACCTGCCCATTGAGAAGACTTAAATGATACTCAGGGGGCTGGAGAGATGGCCTAGTGGCTAAGAGCACCGACTGTTCTTGCAGAGGACCCAAGTTCGATCCCCAGCACCTACATGGTGGCTGAGAACCGTCTTTAGCTCCAGTTCCAGGGGAATCTGACACCCTTTTCTGACCTCCCAGGCATTGCACAACATGGGTGGACAAACCTACATGCAGACAGTGCATTCAAACACATACAAAAATAAATAAAATAAAATGATACTCAGGATGAGGAAGAAGTTATTCTTTATTTCATAGGAACCTTAGACTGAGTAAAACCTGCCCCAGAGAAATGGAGGCCCTGACCAGAAACAATGCAGGTTTTTATAGGATTTTCAGGTCATCCCTTAGCAGTAATCGTATTGGTGGGTTTAAGACTTTCAGCACAGATGTGTGCATGTTCCTTAGGTTAGTACAGGAAATTTGAACACTTAGAGTTTTACTTTGTTACTTTTCCTTATCAGTAAGGGAAAGAAAAAAGTCAAGAAAGCTCATGCCTTATTTTCATCAACTGGTATTTTTACAAAGTCCAATTCCAATATAAAATATTGCAATGCACACAACAGTTGTTCTAGTTTTCTATCTGTTGCAGTGATAAAAATGGTCTAACCAAAAGCAACTTAGGAAGCATTTATCTATTTGGCTTACACATTAAGGTCCATTATTGGGGGAGTCAGGGCAGGAACTCACGTTCAGCTTGAAGCAGAATCCATGGAGGAACTCTGCTCACTGGCTCACTCCCAGGCTCTTGCTCAGCTAGCTTTCTTATACAGCCTACGCATGCCTGCTTAGGCGTGATGTCACCCACAGTGACAGGGCCCTCCTGCATCAAGAAGTCAATACCCTACAGGACATGCCCACAGGCCAGTCTGATATAGGCAGCTAGTCAGCTCAGGCTTTCCTCTCAGATGACTATAGGGTATGTCAAGTTGACCAGTTAACTAGGACACAGGTATTGAACATTTTGAATACCTTCCATTTACAGCTTGGGTCTTAACTCTTCTTATCTAAGGGGGCATGAGTTTGAGGATTTGTCAAGGTATATGTATAATATAGACCTTTGTTGTTTCAAATTGTTTGTTTTTCCTTCAAAACTTTTAACCACAGATGGGAATGGGTAGTGTGGCCTTTCTCAGAGATTTGAATCAGTGTTAAATCTGCTTTTCTTGTATTTTCAAGCCATTCTTTGCATTCCCAGCATTCAGGCTGAGGCAGGAGGATTACCATGAGTTCAAGGCTATCCTGAGCTACATAGTAATACGATAGTGGTCTGGCATAGGGAACTCCATTTTGTTTTAGTGACTCCATCTTAATGGTTGAATCCTGGCCCAGAATAAATCCAGGAAGAGTCGGTTGGTTATCTCCAGCTCTGGAACCGCCCCCCCCAGGATGTCTTGTGACCACCTATCTCCCTTGTCTTTGTCAATGTTTTACAGCTGCCTGAAGCCCACCAAGTTCTTATCTCAGTAACCCTGCAGCAGGTGGGAACTGAGGTTTTTTTATAATCTGCCTGGAATTTCTCAAAAAAATTTTACCAGGGAATTGTATTTGCCTTTATAGGCCTAACCTGCCTCTGAGTTGGGGCTGTACCCTCCCAATCCTGACCTGGTGTACAGTCCTGGCCAGTCCAAATTAAAAACCCAGTTTGGCTAATTGTAACCTGGAATTAGTGTGCTCTCTTTTTCTCCCAGTGGTCTGGCACCATAACAGTAAGTTTCAGACACTCCTGTAGACTAAGACCTTGCCCTCTCAAATAAAAACCAAAGGAAAAGAATACTTATTTTTACTCAATAAGTCTCTAGCCATCTCACTGCCCTGGGACCGGTGCAAGGTGTCGTGGATGTACCTGTGGAATGTGGCTGCACACCTGTGAGGAATGCTCCTGATTATGAATTCTCAGGTCAGACATTTTTTTCCCCCTTTCTTCTTCAACTTTCAGACTGAGAAATTTTCTTTAATGTCTCTTAAGAAAGGAGTTGTGGGTGAATTTGTTTCTAATTTACTGTTATACTGAAATGCAGGGGGCTGCAATGACTGGGGGTCTTGTTAGACGTCCGGCCCTGGTGAGACCTAAGCTTTATCCTGTCCTTGGAGACCTGAGAGGTCTGATGCTGAAGTTCAGCTTAGCAAATGTATTCAGGGGGAAGTAACCTTTCACTATTCATTGATCTCTAAGTTCCTCATTCATTTAACTTTTCACACAATGAGCTCATAGGTTAATCAGTCATAACTGATTGCCCTTACCATGCAGATTTCTAAAAGCAGCACTTTGTTCACAAACCCAAGCTTCAGGTCTTCAAACCCAGGCCTGGAGATGAGTGCTTCTCTTTTGCTCTCTTGTCTTGGGTGCAAAGCACCAACAGTTTTCTTTTTGTAATTGGTGTTTTTCTGAAATCACAAAAACTAACAAACAATGACAACAAAACCTTCAACCACCATACCTTTCTGAAACAACAAAAAAGTCTTCCTTTATATAACACTGGCCTCGATCTCACAGAGATCTGCCTCCTTCCGCCTCCCAAGTGGGATTAAAGGGATGTGCAACAATGCCTGACTCTTTAACCTGGAAGGGAAGAAGAATGGTTAGACAGGGGAGAGAGATACAGAGATACAGAGAGATATAGAGGGAGAGAAAGAGAGAGAGAGAGAGAGAGGAGAGAGAGAAGAGATAATGCTTAGCTGATGTGAAAAAACAGTGGAAAATGTATGAGGCAGATTATTGTGAGTTCAAGGCCAGCCTGGTCTACAGAGTGAGTTCCAGGACAGCTGGGACTACAGGGAGACCCTGTCTTGAAAAGACAAAAAAAAATATCAAAAAATTACACATAGAATATCTCTATGTGAGTCCATGTGTGTATCTGAAAGCTTTGTAACAAGAAACAGTGCCAGACGGGAGAAGTCTCCCATCAAGATATTGGCCAGGGTAGTCTAAGAGACTCCAAAAATCACACAGGCTATTGTCACAGCCCTTGATCACCTCCCAGAACTTGAAGGTAAGACCCTATTGCTGAAGGCAGGACAATTTAGGACACAGGACTTGGATCAATGGAGCTGGAAATGACCTGGAAGCCACTTCCCTGAAGGCCAACTCTCATAGTTTTGGAGGACACCTTGCAAGCTGCTGAGGAAGAACATCAATCAATGGTCCAGCCCCAGCTTTAAGGCCTAAAAACCACAACAATGACTGGCATAACTAACTATATTGGTGAGTAGTAAGCGTAATCAAGTTACCTAGTTGAACTTTATTAAAGCCTACTAAAATGGATGAAAACTCAAGTGTAAACATAGCTAAATACACATGGCTGGAGAGGTCATAGATCTTAGAGAACACCACAGAGCTGTCACATCCCTTGACAAATGTAATTTCTTACTATATGCTAATTATGGATCCTTATATTTACAGACAAGTATACCAGTCAACACTCATGAAAGAATCTTATTTTGCAACAGATGGAGATTATTACAGAGTTCTACAATTGGTCACACACAAAGAGTGTGTGTCTGTAAGATTCCCAACCCTAAGTGACATATCTACAATGTAACCTCTACACCTGAGACTCACAAAACATAGTGGAACAGGGGGTAGAGAGAATACTAATGCATCTCTCTTCTTTCATCAATTAATCATGCATTGCTGGGCAATGAACACAAAAGGCCACAATGGCCAAAGAATAGAGAATAAGAGTCTGCAGAGTGTGGGTCCCTGGTCAGGACGCCTTCATTAAACTTCACCCACCCAGGTGAACTGTGGAAGAGTGGGGGAGGAAAGATTGTAGGAACATGACCATATGGAAATAGAGTCCCACAGGCTCCTGGGACCTGGCTCATATGAACCTATACCAATGGTGTCAACATGCACAAGACCCATGCAAACTCAAGTAGACAAAAACTCAGCACAGAACTAGGGTAATGGGCAGCAGGCCCTCTTCTAGTTGGCTTTCAATTGCTGTGACAAAACACTCTGACCAATGTCAACTTGAGAGGAAAGGGTTTATTCAGTTTATGTCTCCCAGGTCATAGTTCATCACTGAGGGAGCCCAAGGTAGGAACCTGGAGGCAGGAGCTGAAGCACAGGCCATGGAGGAATGCTGCTTACTGGCTTGCTCCTCTGGCTCATGCTCAGCCTGCTTTCTTATACAATACACAACAACCTCCCTAGGGGTGGCACATCCACAGTGGGCTGGGCCCTTCCACATCATTCAACAATCAAGAAAATATCCCATAGACATGGTCATAGGCTAGTTCAATGGAAGCAATTCCCCAACTGAGGCTCCATCAACCCAGGTGTATCATGTAGATATTAAAATTATCCATCACAGGCCCCAACCTTAGCCAAAGAACTGTTGGCAGCTGATTACTGCTGGGTGAGGGACAATTGATCTTCTTTAAGGGAGAGACTCTAGATAGGTTGACTAGACTTCAGTGGATGGACTTGTACTGGGGGGCACCTGGGTACACTAACAACTCAACAGGCCTTAACATATATGACAGAATGCATAAAATATGGTGGGGTGGGACATGGGGCTGGATGGGGAGGGGTATAAAGATGATTAAGATGTTTCTGCCTGAAATGCACACAAATTCAATAAAAATATACATAAAATAAGAGCATATTTATTTTTGAAAATGTCATACATGTATACAATATATCTTGGTCATATCCACCCTACTCAACATCTCCTAGGCCTCCCCAGTATATCTCCTTCCAAGCTTCATGTCTGGCTAAGGCCGAGCACTCACATTCATTTATCTGCAACACTGTGATTGGTTATGGTTATCAGCATTAACCCTTACCCACTTAGAAAGAAGCTTCTCTGACCAAAGTATAGGGCAGCACAAATCTATAGATATACACACATTCCAGTTCTTTCCATGAACACATGTGTCCATTTCCTTTTATTATGTTGCAACATTTTTGCAATATTTCAACAGTATAAATTTCTACAAGTAAAATTGATGGGTGAACTAGTTTGTCCATTTAGAATGTCTAGAAAAATTTCAAACAGGAAATGAATATGATAATCTTTCACAAAAACAAGTATGTGTTTCAGTTTCAATTTTAGTGTAGCACACTTATATTTTATACATATATGTAAATCTACCTCTTCTAACAAACACTTTTCAAATATCCACACTATATAATTATCTTCTACATTCTCACACTTGACCTTAATGATCTTTTATGAATGAATTCATGGATAATTAGCAGTGACACACCTCTAAGCTCATTAGTTAATGGTCATGGACAGATCCCTAGCCTACATATTTTTCTCTTTTTAGAAGGCAGGAGTCCCAACATCTTTATCCTTAGAATTACATGCTAAATCTGAGCAAAGTTTAGTCTTTGTGTTTGGTTTTGGATCAATGTACTACAATCACGGCATGTTGGAGCTCTAAGGTATTTTATACTCTGCAACTGGAGAGCTCCAGTTACATACAACTGGATATGCAAATAAGCACAGCTCCGGTAGAACCCAAAATTGCATGTGTGCACCCTCACCTGCTCATGAGCAGAAGTTGATGCCTTTATCAAGAAACCCTACCATGATATGCTCAGGGCTAGTCCTCAGCACTGTCATTTCAGCTCATGAAGTCTTGGTTCAGATGTGGTTCCTCAATACCATCCTCTCCCCTAGAAGAGGATGATATAGATGCTAGAAGAAGTTGCTAGTGTAGACCCTGGCTTGGACTACTGCTCTGTCTTTAGAGGCCAGAGAGAAGATTTGCAGCGTTGGGTCAGTTCAGCTAGAGGTGGCTCTGGGCAGTTTGGTATGAAATCACTATAGTGCCTCAGCTCAGTCATGAAATCTCCTTTCAAGACTCAGACATGTTCCCCAGTTCCAAAGTTGAGCCTAATTCTAGTGTACCTTACATTTCAGCACTCAGAACTTATTATCAGAGCTCCATGTTTCTGTCTAGAGATGAGTTATCTGAGGGTCCCATGGCCCTTTCCTGTCTCTGAACCCTGTCTAGTCCACCTTTGGTGTGATGTGTATCAGTCTTGTTCTCTTCTCCTAGGAGTATCTTGGTTTTAACTGTAGATTTGGCCCTCTAGATTTGGTCAGTGGCCTAGTTACTTTCTATTGCTGTGATAAAAGCACTCTGACCAAAACCAACTAGGGAAGGAAAGAGTTTAAAAAGGTTTATTTCATCTTACTCTTCCAAGGCACAGTTTATCTTTGGGATAAGCCATTGTAAGAACTCAGGGCAAGAACCTGAAGATAGAGACTGAATCAACATGCCAAGGAGGAACTGCTTACTGGCTAACTCCTCTGTTCTCTGTTCAGCCTGCTTTCTTCTACAACCCCTGCTGGATCACACACACAGGGGTGACACCACCCACAGTGGGCAGGGCCCTCCTACATCACTCAACAATCAAAATAATGCCTCACAGACACATGCCCAGGGCAATCCCACAGATACGATTCCCCAGCCAAGGCTCTCCCTTCCTAGGTGTGTCCAGTTGATAGCTGAAGCTCTCCAGCACAATCCAACTCCTTTCTTCTCCTCACAAAGATAATGAATTCCATTTTGCCCAGCTGTCCATCATTTATGTCCATTCTCCTAATTAAAAAAAACAGAAGACTGAGACACAGAAAAGTTCCTTCCACAGGAAGGTCTTGAAAGTCCATAAACAAGAATACTTGTCTTCTAAATCAATTCAGGGCTATTTTATTTCCATGGAGGCAGTTCTTTCTTATTGATTTTTTTTCTGGTGTCTTGAAACCCTAAGTCACTTTCTCTCTGGTATTTTCGGATACCTTCCACACTGCCCTCTGAGATAGGACCAGACATGCTGGGCCCCTTTATTCTACTCCTAGTAGCGATTTTCTGGGTCGAACTTGAACCACTCATTAAATTAGCAGCTGTTTCAGAAGGTCCCTGCCATTGTTCCCTTTCATAGGGATTGTCAGAGCCAGCACAGAGCATGTTGGTTGTTCTGGAACGTGCTTTTCAGCCTTTTAAGACTCAATGAATCTAGATGACACACAGGCGACAGCTCAGTTTGATGCCTGCTTATTTCCAAGTCAGTGGTTCCTGTGGACTCTCCATTGGGTCCCAGCTTTTTCATGTGTTTCTGATTCCATTTCAAGTACCTGTTATGTGGTCAGCCACCGAGCTCTGACATGGGCATCAGTGAGTGGAGTTAGTCTCCTTCTGGAGCCCCAAATAGGAAGTGAGCAGACCCTTTCTTTCAGTGCTGGGTGCACCTGACTTACTCCCACCTCTCCCGCATGTCTTCTGTCCATCTCTCCCCAGTCATAGGACTAACTATGAAAATCCTAGGCCACTCCCTCTTCTCAGTACCATAAGCTCTTTCTTACCTCACTGGGCATCAAATCTATGTATTCATCCTCCAGGTAGGAATACTTCTTGATACGTTAAAGAATAGTGACGCCAGGCTGTGGTGGGGCATGCCTTTAATTCCAGCACTCAGGAGGCAGAGGCAGGTGGATCTCTGTGAGTTCAAGGCCAGCCTGGTCTACAAAGCAAGTTCAAGGCCAGCTGGAGCTATAGGGAGACCCTGTCTCAAAAAAAAAAAAAAAAAGACACACAAAAAAGAATAGTGACAAGAACTTAGAAAACCCCTTTCTCAAAATAAGCCCACATTTTTCATTTAGTCTATGTTTCTGTGTACCCCAAAATATTCTATTTTGGCAGCTTGAATCTTAATTTCAAATGTACTTTTTATATGTCTACAGTAATGGTCTAATTGTCTCCACTCTATACCCTACCAGTCAAATGCTCTGCACTGACTAAGGAGATGGTTCCTATGAAAACACAGTGAAATGCACATGTATATGGCTTAACATATTATCCCAACCATTCCTTACTGTGGCCTGGGCCATAGGCTGAGTACTTTCTATATATTTTCTCACTTAGCTTTCATAAGAACTAATTCTACATAAGGAAAACTGAAGCTAATATGGTTAAAGAAATTGTTCTTGAAATCATTCAAGTAAGGCAGTTTCTTCCAAACTGAAATATTCCCTCTGGGAGAAAGGAGGTGGGGAAGCACAGAGACTGAGTAGGAAAGCTGAAACTCACAAGGCTCTCAAAAGATTCTCCCCAGCTTTGGGGAAGAAGTATGCGGTTTCTGGAGGAGGTGATTCTGGCCAGCCGGGGTGCTGTGAGGAAATCTCTTGGATCTGTTTGGCTTTCCTGAGTCCCCCCGTGTTGGGAGGGCATTCCCGTTGCCTGTATCAGTTACTTTTTTTTTTTTTTTTGGGTCTTTTTGAGACAGTGTCTCCCTTTAGTCCCAGCTGGCCTGGAGCTCACTCTGACCAGGCTGGCCTTGAACCCACAGAGATCCGCCTGCCTCCGTCTCCCAAGTGGTGGGGTTACAGCCATGCGCCACCACACCCGTCTTGTATCAGTTAGTTTTGTGTTGCTGTGATAAAATACCACAAGTAGCAGCTTCTTGGGAAGGGTTTGTTTTGATTTACAGTTCCAGCGAACCTATAATGGCAGGGAAGGCCCTGCAACAGGCAGCCAGAGCAAGGAGCTGGCTGATCAATTTTGGGATGAGGCTCTAATCTCTCAGAGCCTGTCCTCTCTAAGTTATGGCCTTTCAAGAACTTTGAATAGTTGGGATATTAATTACTTTTCTCATTGCTGTGACAAAATAACTGAAAAAAAAAAAAAACAACTTGAGGCAGGGTTTGTTTTGTTTGAGAGTTTGTGGGTATAGTTGGTCACGTTAAGAAGTCCTGGTGGCAGGAGTGTGGGGCAGGTGGCCACATTGCCTCTGACGTCAGGAAGCAGAGAGAGATGCATGCTGGAACTCCTCTCACTCTTTCCTTTTGGTATAGTCCAGGACTCCAGCCTCTGGGATGGTGCTGCCCATATTCAGGGTGAGTTTTCCTTCTTCAGTTAAAACTTTCTAGAAGTGTCGTCATAGACATCCTGAAGATATGTTTCCATGGCTACATCCAGCCGGCACTGAAGATGAACCATACATAGTAGTTGAAGTAATCAACGAAGCCTTTCTTGTCCTACATTTTTCTTTCGAAGGTGCTTGTTGATGGGTCCAGGGTCTTGTGCTCACTGGGTAAGAACCTGACCACCACTCTACGTCCCTGGCTCTATGCTGGGTAAGAGCCTGACCACCGCTCTATGTCCCTGGCTCTATGCTGGGTAAGAGCCTGACCACTGCTCTATGTCCCTGGCTCTATGCTGGGTAAGAGCCTGACCACCGCTCTACGTCCCTGGCTCTATGCTGGGTAAGAGCCTGACCACTGCTCTATGTCCCTGGCTCTATGCTGGGTAAGAGCCTGACCACCGCTCTACATCCCTGGCTCTACGCTGGGTAAGAGCCTGACCACCGCTCTACATCTACAGTCTAGCAGAGCTCCAGCTCTGTCTGCCCACACTGCACCACTTGCCTGGATCCCTTCAGTCATAGCCCTGCTGAAGCCTCTCTCGGGTTGTCCAGGCTCCTTCCCTAAACATACACAGCCTAGCTATCCAGTCAACAGCTGGAGAAAGACCTACATGGATTTTACCACAACAAAGCAATTGTATCTTCTCTGATACCCTGCTTCCTCAAATATCAGCTCCCTTAGCAACACAAAGTCTGGCTTGGGTGTCCCCAGAATAACAATATACTGCTTTTAGCTCACACTTCATCTCCTGGTACTGTGGTCAAGACCACAGCACCACCAAGTAAAGGGCCAGGTGGATAATGAGCCAAAGCTCAGGTATTCCTTTTCCTTAAGGATTAGAACCCTGCACTGCTTATCACAAATGGCTCAGAACTGTGGTCTCATATTTTGTGTAGTTTAGTAGAGGTCTGTTGTTACAGAATGGTTTAAGTCTCTCTCCTTTCTCTTTTACACACACACACACACACACACATATTCTGATGCTTTCTAAATTTGATTCACATTCTCTCTCTCTCTCTCTCTCTCTCTCTCTCTATCTCTCTGTGTGTGTGTTTGAGACAGGGTCTCCCTGTAGCTCCAGCTATCCTGGAACTCACTATGTAGACCAGAATGGCCTTGAACTCACAGAGATCCCCCTGCCTCTGCTTCCCAGAGTGCTGAGATTAAAGGTGTGCGCCACCACGCCTAGCCACATTGTCTTTTTAGCTTTGTCTTTCAGTATCCCTTTGTGATCATTTATACTGGTTGCTAACATGACTGGATCTAGAATCACCTTGGAGGCAGATTTCTGGGCATGTCTGTGAAGGGCTTTCTAAATTAGGCTATTGAGGTGGGAGGGGCCATCTAAAATGTAAGCAAGCACCATCTCAGGGGTTGGGATCCAAAAACAGACCCTTTGACCAACTGAACAAAATTGAAGATCCAAACTTAAGCTCATACAATTTCAGCCACCTCATATTCCATATTCAACAAAGGGGCCAAAAAAGCTCAGTGGAGGATAGACAGCATCTTCAGCAAATGGTAAAAAAGGTGGCAAAACTGGATCACCATATGTAGAAGAACAAAATTAAATCCCTACCTCTTATCCTGTCCAAAAATCAACTCCAAGTGGATCAATGACCTCAACGTGAAAGCAAAACTCTGAAGGTGATAGAAGAAAATGTTGGTAGCAACCTGCAAGACATAGGCATAGGAAAAGACTTTCTAAATCAAACAGCAGCTGCATAGGAAATAAGGTCAACAAGGTCAAATAAGGTCAAGCTGACAAGTGGGACCTCATTAAACTCAAAAGCTTCTGTACAGTGAAAGAAACAATCAAGGAAGTGAAAAGAAAACCCACAGAGTGGGAGGAAACCTTCACCAGTGATACATCTGACAGAGCATTAACATCCAGAATATATAAACTACTCAAAGAAGTAAGAAAACAAATGACTCACTCAAAAGATTGAGTAAAGAACTGAACAGAGACTTCACCAGTGAGGAAGTAAAGATGGCTGAGAAACATTGCCTGGCATGGTGGTGCATGGCTTTAATCCCAGCACTTGGGAGGCAGAGGCAGGCGGATCTCTGTGAGTTCAAGGCCAGCCTGGTCTACATAGCAAGTTCCAGGACAGCTGGGCTACAGGGGGACCCTGTCCCAAAAAGATAAAAAAAAAAAAGGGCTGGAGAGATGGCCTAATGGTTAAGAGCACCGACCACTCTTACAGAGGACCTGGGTTCAATCCCCAGCACCCACATGGCAGACGAGAACTGTCTGAAACTCCAATTCCAGGAGAACTCCAGTTCCAGGGGAATCCGACACCCTCTTCTGACCTCGGTGGCATTGCACGACATGGGCGCGCAAACCTGCATGCAGACAGTACATTCATACACATACAGAAATAAATAAAAAAGTGTTCAACATTGTTAATAATTAAGGAAATACAAATTAAAACCAGTCTAAGATATCATCTCACTCCAATAAAACTGGCTGAGATCAAGAAAACAAAAGACACCAAATGCTGGAGAGGTTGTGAGGAAAGGGAACACTCATCCACTGCTGATGTGAATGTAAACTTGTACAACCACTATGGAAAGCAGTGTGGAGAACCCTTTAAGGACTCTAAATGAGACTACCACCTGATCCAGCCATACCACTCCCTGACTCATCCTACTGCAAAGATACATGTGCATCCATGTTTATTGCAGCTCTCTTCACAATAGTGAAGAGCTGGAGCCAACCCAAATGCCCCTCAACTGACAAGTGGATAACAAAAATGTGGTACATCTACACAATGGAGTTCTATACAGCAGTAAAGAAAGATGACATCATGAACTTTGCAGGTAAATGGATGGAATTTAGCCATTATGCTAAGTGAAGTAACACAGTCCCAAAAAAACAAACGGGGAATGGTTTCCTTCATTTGTGGATGCTAGTACCAAATCACCAGTTGAAAGGCAAGCTGAGCAATGTTATTGTTATATTTCTTTTTAAGTGAAAACAACTGTGCTGTTATAATGTGAATCTCTTAATAGGCCCTATAATTACCTTATATGGGTGGAAGGTATGTAGTCATATTTTAGAGTAATATAAAATTAAGGCTAAAAATATGAATTCCTAAACGTATTTTGGAATTAACATACAGTTTATTCCCAGAGGTATATATGTGATGTTTATTATAGGCATATTTTGGAGCAATACAAATGGGCAGGAACAACAACATAAAGACTGGGGCAAAGAACTGATTGATACAGTTAAATTCTGCCCCAAACAATAAACCTCTTCAGGGAAAAACGTTAAAAAGAGTGAGAGAAAGATGTAGGACATGTATGGCAGAATGCATGATCTGGGGTGAGGGGAAGGGAAAGGAGAATATGTCTAAATTGAACTGAAAATTATGTATGAAATACACAAAACATCAATAAAAGTATTATATTAAGAAAAGGAGAAAGCAATTGAGCACCAGTGTCTCCATCTCTGCTTCCTAACTCTGAACGTGATATGACCAACTGGTGCAAGCTCCTGCCGCCATGCCTTCCCACCATGATGAACTGCATCTTTCAACTGTGAGCTCAAATAAACCCTTCTTTCTTTAAGTTGCTCCCTGTAGGCATGTTGTCACTGAGGTGGGAACAGGAATTATCACAGCTTTCTGGATTTCTCACTAAGTGGAATCCATTGCCCTTCCTCTGACCTGCAAGGCATTGCTGCCTTTTACCCTTGCTAGTGCCTCTACGTTCCTTATTTCCTCCGCAACCCACCCATCTTTTCCACAGTGCCATCAATAGTGTTTCCATTTGCAACTGATCTCTACTATCTCTGTGCTCTTATTATATCTATAATCCTCCTTTGTAGACTATTTGGAAGCAGTGTGCTCGTACTATGTGCTGTGTACACTTGTGTTGCAGCCTATAGGGAAGGCACATACAAGCCACAGATGCTGTAAACCAGATATCTACTTGTGAGATTGTGAAAAATGTTAGGAAACGATTACAGCATAATTTCCACCACAGTACCTCAGGACATTATTAATTTATTATTAGTAACTGCTGCAGGCAGTTATTACCAGTCAATTAAATGAAATGTACATGTGATGGTTAATCCTGGGTATCAACTTGACTGGACTAAAGAACAAATAAGAGAAAAAGGATCTTCGGATTAGACTACCTCAACCCAGATGGCCCACCCCAAATGTGGGCATTACCTTCTGCTGGTAGGCAGTATTAAAAGGCCATAGCAGAGGGAGCCGGTCCCTTTTTTCCTGCTGCTTGCCTCTCTCTCACTGGTGAGTTTATCTTGCTGCTGTGATCAACCCTACGGATTCCAGCATGTACTGAGACCAGCAGATCTCCTGGAATCCACTGGGCCTTCAGCACCAGATTGGACTACTGAGACATCCAGCCTTGCAGACTGAGCAGTTCCCTGGATTCTCAGCCTCTCCAGTGTGGCACAGCTACTGGACTCCTTGAACTCTATCATATGAGCAAATCAATCAATTGTATATAGCTATATATTCATCCTGTTGCTTCTGTTTCTTTAGAGAACCCTGACTAATACAGTACAATCCATCTTGGGCTAAATTTATGATCTTGCTCATAACCAACACATTGCTTTGCTCACTTGAAGTGAATTTCACGGCAAAGACTGCAAAGGTGGCTCCTTGCAAGGGCTACATTTATTCAGGAGACGAGGTGAAGGTGGAGATTAGAGAGGGTTTGTGATGCTCTGGTGTTATATAATGTGGAAAGAATGACAGTGCAGGAGGAATCTGTTAGGAAGAACAACATGCTCTTGGCAAAGGGAGGCTGGGCCATCACACTTACTTTATTTTCTTCTTTAGAAACCCACTGGGTGATGTCATTATATCTGTGGTTTAGAACTGAAGAGCCAGATAAAGGTCTGTATCAATTGCATGTAAGACTAGGCTCTGGGAGTCTCTTGGGTCAAGAGGATGAATGAGAATGTTTCCACCTGTCACAATCCATTTAGTTACCATGGGAAATTCTTATCAGACATGGCTACAAGTTTCTCCCCTGGGAATAGCAGGTGTCTACAACAAATAGCAATCTCAAAGCTGCAGATATAAGTCTAATCGTCCCAAGTCCCTTTGGGAAGTGATAGAGACGCCAGGACTTCTCTGAAGGCAGATTCAGTGTTGTGTTCAGTTCTGTGGTGACATTCTAGGCTGTACTGACCAATAGTCACATGAAGTTATTTAAATAGGAATAATTAAATTGAAATGAATTAAAATTAAGTGAAATTTAAAATTCAGTTCTTCAGTCATGATAGCCACGTTTGGGGTGCTCAGCTAACTACATGGATGGCTTGCTGACTACCATATTGGTCAGAGCAGATTCAGAACACTGTGGCAGTTTCCACAGAATAGCACTATTCATAAGGCTTCCTAGAAAAGTCTGAACTCCTCTGTGCTGAAGTTCTTTTGGAGAAATTTTAGCTTCTATGTTTCAATTATATTATTTGGCATCACCAATATTTATTCTAGGGCTTCTTAAAAATTTTTCCACCTATAATTACCCCCTTTAAAACATGAGTATTTTGCCTACATGTATACATATACACACCACATCCATACCTGGTACCAGAGGAAGAGAGAAAAAGAAGGTGGATCCTCTGGAACTGGAGTTACAAAAACTGTAAGCAGCCAGGTGGCTTCTGGAAACCAAACTCAACTCCTCTTCCAGAACAGCACGTGCTCGTAACCACTGAGCCATCTCTCTCGATCCTCGTAACCCCTTTTTGCTTTATAATTTCTTTTTTCAGTGGCAGAATCATAAGACTCTATTTCCTAGTTGGTGGTGAACCTCTTGGTGGTAAGATATAATCAGAAGGTTCTGGTCACTCCAGACAGGTGATGTGTGGCCTGTTGGATAACAGATGGACAGATCAGGAGTTGATGGATCCGCCCTACCAAGATGCTGCAGCTGGGCAGCCCCATTCATTGTATGGAGTTGGACTGCGAGGTCTTTTAGTGATGTCTGTGAACTGTTAGTTTCTTTCTAACAAAACTACCTTTTGGTACACTATTGGCCCTTTCATTGCAAGCATCAAATTGTACTATATGCTGGGGTACACTGAGCTGGCCAGTAGGTTTCTGTCGGAGCTTGAGCCAGAATCGTTGTAATATCATTTGTATTTAGACAGCTGAGTTTCAGAATTTCTGGTCCACCCAGGAGAATCCAAACTGTTTGAATCACTGATTACCAGGGATAATGCCATTTGTGCTCTCACTCGAAAATGTACCTCAAGGCCGGTGTATGCTTCTGAGACATGGCAGAAGGATAACCTTGGATAATCCTAGTACACTAGTTAGCATTTCTATTGGCTACATTCAGAGACTCAAAGAATTATGATTAATACAAGACACTCCCCCCAACCCTCCCTCCCCATACATACACAATTTGACTCAAAAGGAAAAGTGGCTTATAGTCTTTCCATCTCATTCTCTTGCTGTTCTTAGGGGCTTGCTTTTGGCTGCATGGGCTGCCGATGTTGAGGACAAAGTCTGCTGAGTTCAGGATGAGTAGTCCAGCAATGGCTGAACCACATTGGAGAGGCTGAGAATCCCGTAGTTGCTCAGTCCATGAGGCTGGATGTTTCAGCAGTCCCAATCTGGCATGGAAGGCCTGGAGGATTCCTGGAGATCTGGTCTTCAGTCTACACTGGACTCCAGAGAAGTTGGTTGGGATACAGGGCTGGAGATATGGCTCATTGGCTGTTCTTCCAGAGGACTAAGGTTTGGTTCCCAGCATCCACAGGGGGTGCTAACCCTCTGGAACTCTAGTTCTGGGGATCTGATGCCGTCTTCTAGCCTCTGCAGGCACTACATGGCATAGATGCACAGTTTCAAAAGAGCAAGTTTCCATCATGGTGGGGAGGCGTGGTGGCTGGAGACGCCAGAGCAGGCACAGGAAGCAAAGGATCACGTCTTCAAACAAGCACAGGAAGCAGAGGCTCGCATCTTCAAACAAGCACAGGAAGCAGAGGCTCGCGTCTTCAAACAAGCACAGGAAGCAGAGGCTCGCGTCTTCTAGCAGGCACAGGAAGCAGAGCTTTGCTTGACAAATATTACTTAACCTTGACTATATAGATACATAAAACATATCTACAAGGCAAATGTTTACTGATGGTAAAATAGTGTGTGTATGTATTCACGTACATGTGCCATGGTGAATGCACAGATGTCAGAGTACAACTTGCAGGAGTTAGTTTTTTCCTTCCTCCATGTGGATCCTTGGGTAGTCAGGCTTGGCACCAAGTGGCCTAACCTGCCAAGCCATTTCATTGGTTCCCCCAAATTTATTTTTAAAATAATTTATCGGTATACATATAATTTTACCATTTGCTAAAAATGAAAAATTTGCATACTAATGAGATGGATATGCTTGTTTACTTTTACATAAATAATTAAATCTTGGTGAATATATTTGACACTGTAGGACACAGAACATCTTTAATGTTTTTTTAGAATTTATTATATTTTGATTTTATAGTCACCACTGTAGAGAATATAGTTTTGGGTTAAGTACACAGTACAAAATGGCAGAAGTATATTTAGGACCATTTCAGAAATTGTTGGAAATTGTCCAATCCCAAGCCAAAATTCATTGAACAATTTTTTAAAAATATTTATTTATTTTTATTTTCTGCGTATGAGTGTCATGCCTGCATGCAGGTGACCCATGTTGTGCAGTGCCTGCGGAAGACAGAAGAGGGTGTCAGATCCCCTGCCACTGGAGTTAAGGACAGTTGTGAGCTGCCATGTGAGTGCTGGGATTCAAACTTGGGTCTTCTGCAAGAACAGCCAGTGCTCCTAACTACTGAGCAACCTTCCCAGCTTCCTTACTGAACAATTTTTATGAAACTCAGGTCAGCAACTCAAGCAGTAATTTTTAGTATTTTATTTTATTTTATTTTATTTTATTATTTTTGGTCTTTTTGAAACAAACAGGGTTTCCCTGTATCCCGAGTTGGCCTGGAACTTGCTATGTAGACCAGGCTGGCCTTGAATTTATGGAGATCTGCCAGCCTCTGCCTGCCGAGTGCTGGGATTAAAGGCGTGCACCATCACTTCTCAGTTAAGCAATCATTTTTTAATTTTTTTTTAATTTTATTTATTTCCGTATGTGTATGTATTGTCTGCATGCAAGTCTGTGCACCCATGACGTGCAACGCCGCGGAGGTCAGAAGAGGGTGTCGGACTCCCCTGGAACTGGAGTTCTCCTGGAATTGGAGCTTCAGACGGCTCTCGGCCGCCATGTGGGTGCTGGGGATCGAACCTGGGTCCTCTGCAAGAGCGGTTGGCGCTCTTAACCGCTAGGCCATCTCTCCAGCCCAAGCAATCATTTTTAAAATAAAACATTCTAGCCAGGCGTGGTGGCGCATGCCTTTAATCCTAGCACTCACAGGCAGAGGCAGGTGGATCTTTGTGAGTTCAAGGCCAGCCTGGTCTGTAGAGAGTGAGTACCAGGACAGCTGGGGCTACAGGGACACCCTGTCTGGAAAAGACAAAAAAAAAAAAAAAAACCCAAGACATTCTAACATAATCTAAAAATATACTAATTTGACCCTTAGAAGCTGAGGGATGACTAAAGAAAAAGGATTCAAAGTCTTTGCTTTCCATAATTAAGTTACTGTGTTTCTCCATGCAGAGTACTGGATATGCAGTGAAACACCACAGTTCATAATGCACAGTAGTCTTCCACCCAAGCCTAGGTGTTTCAGGAAGTGTTTGCTGGTATCAGGTGACATGAAGCATGTATGGTTCACAAGCATGCATGTCGCATGTTCAGAACCAAGGCTGTAGTGAGTGGCATTGTACAGCATGATATGGTTGGATGCTGCACAGGCACCTCGGATTCAGTGCATGTTTGATTTTGAATTAATTTTGGGTCATTATGTGTTTTCAAACTTTCTTACTGTTGCCAACTATTTGGTGACACCCACACCCCCAACCAGTTATGTGACCTCATATGGCTGTTGTTTAAGAAACTGTGATTTATATGATACAATCTTTCTGTTTCTGTCTCTCCAATAAATCCCTTTCTCCTTACAGGCCTTTTGTGTAATGTGCCATTTGAGGCAAATATCAAGTATTTATTTGTTATAGTTAGAGGCTGGTGTGATGAGCAAGATTCTGATATTTATTTTTTATTATTTACTTACAGTGGCTAGTTTCTTCCCTGATCCATATGAGTTATTTTTTGCATACCTTTGCATTGTTGTGTGAATTTAAATTGCCTTGAATTTTGCCTCATTTTGTAAGATGTAGAGAATGCAATCATTCAAGAAAAGCACTACTGGGAAATTGGGAAATAATGCACCGGAAGGCTCCTAACTGTTCTATGACATTTTTATTCCTGCATCATCTCCCACCTTAAATAAACGCCAGGGTGTCTGGGGAAGTGCACTGAAAAACAGGCTACAGCGTCCACGTTATTTTGAATGAGGTTTATTTGAAATGCCTTATTTTAAATTATGATGCTTATCCAATAGAAATTTCATTCTTTGTTCCAACCCAAATCCGTGTGATTGTTTCACAGGAATACTCTGACAATGAGATTAAATAAAAAAAAAAAAATATTGAGTAATGTGAAATAGGAACAAACAGAAATAAAATGTACTGTGTCATAGGAGCCAAAACTCTCATCTTTATTTTTTACCCTGACATTCTACACAGATTAGTATCTGTTTTGTGACATTCTCTTTGACTACAGTATGGGCTGACTATTTAGCCTTCATATTTTCTCCTTACCTACATGATCTAGAGGCTAAAAACTCAAGACCTATTTGGAATAAATGAGCCCAAATCTTGCCTTCCAGCTGTAATTTGTCACAAGAATCCTCTTTAGAGACATTTGAAGTGCGATGGCTCACCCCATGGTGGGTTTGGATCCCAGCTCTGTCAGCCTTCCCTGTGTGGACTGAAAAGTGACTTCACCTCACGAACTTAAGCTTCCTCGTAGCAATCATGATTGAATTTTTCCAAGGTTTAATAAAAACCTTAGAAACAGTGCTGTTATTTTTCAGTTGGGATTCAAGACTAGAATTCATATTTTTTCCTCTGGGTCTTTAAACTTTAAAAATGGGAATGTGATTTATGTACAGCAAAATGCACAGATGTGGTACACACTTTGATGAATTTTGACAAACACATGCATTGTGTAATCTGATATCAAGCAATAGGAGATTCCTATCTTCTTAGCAAACTTGTTTCACCCTGTCCCAACCTATCTTTTCTCCTTGCACACACAATTGCTCTTGATTTTAACTCTATAGCTTGCCTAAAACTTCATATAAATGGAATTATATAGCATATACCTTTGGTGTCAGAAATCCCTTATTTTCTTTGACTTTTTTTTTTTTTTTGGTCTTTTTGAGACAGGGTCTCCTTTTAGTCCCAGCTGACCTGGAACTCACTCTGTAGACCAGGCTGGTCTTGAACTCAGAGATCTGCTGCCTCTACCTCCCGAGTGCTGGGATTAAAGGCATGTGCCACCATGCCCAACATTTTCTTTGATTTTTAATTAAACATTAGAACATTGAAAAAAAATCATGGGTAAGAAGATTAACTTTAAAAACATAAAGAGGATATCTTGGTCTTTTTGGTAATACCTTCCTAATGCCCAGCTACATAACAACGTGGGCTTTGATGAGAGTCGAAACTCCTTGAGCCTCACTTAACACTGTAAAGTGACTGTTTACTAAAAGACAAAATAAAATAATGTATGTAAAGTAATCATCACTCTTTTTTTTTTCCCTGAGACAGGGTCTCCCTATAGCCCAGCTGGCCTGGAACTCACTCTGTAGACCAGGCTGGTCTTGAACTCACAGAGATCTGCCTGCCTCTGCCTCCAGAATGCTAGGATTAAAGGCATGTGCCACCAACGTGGCTTAAAGACAGTTCTTAGCCTCCATGTGGGTGCTGGTAATTGAACCCGGGTCCTCTGCTAGAGCAGTCAGTGCTCTTTAACTGCTGAGCCATCTCTCCAGCCCCAAGTAATCATCATTCTTAAGTACTAAAGTGTTGTCCATATCCTCCTCTTTTGGACAAATAAGTTTTATAGCAGGGACTAACATGCCATTTTGGACAATTGTGTGGCTTGCAATCTATCTATGTACCTGTGGTAGTTCGAATGAGAAATGCTCCAATAGTATTTGAACACTTGGTTAGTGTACGGTGCTGTTCAGGGAGGTTCCTGGAGCCTTTAGGAGGTGTGCCCTGGTTGGAGAAAGCACAACACTGGGCATGGCTTTGAAAGTTCATAACCTTCCTCTCTCTCTCTCTCTCTCTCTCTCTCTCTCTCTCTCTCTCTCTCTCTCTCTCTCTGCTTTCTGCATGCACTTGAAGATGTGAGCTCTTAGCTTTCTATTCCAGCTGCCTCCTGCCATGCCTCCCTGTCATGATGGACTCCTTCCTCTAGAACCACAAGGCCCAATAAATTCTTCCTTCTATAAGTTACCTTGGCCATGGTGTTTTATCACAGCAACAGAATAGCTAATAGCTATACTCAAGTCAAAATTATTCTCTTATACAATCACAGTTTACATTTATTTATCACTTAGTGTGTGTGTGTGTGTCTTCATTTAGTCTTTATTGTATCTCCTATTTTATAGATCAGCAAAGAAATGCATGTGGACTTTAAAAATCAAGCCGTGGTACTACAGAGTGCATGCTTAGTGGTGCAGAACAGTGTCCCAAAGGTGGCCTAGAGCCCTCTAGTCTCAGGACTGCTCTGCACCCAGGGGAGTTTCCAGTGCAACTTGGGACCTAGGCTGAACATATGTTACCCTTGATGCAGCTTCCCAAGTGCCTTCTGTCCAGATTGTGCATAGATGTGAGCTGATTGCAGTCCAATGGCTCCCCTACGTTAGTTTATTTCTGAATGGGTGAATGCTGTTCTGGTTATTTATGTGGTGATTGTAAACCAGAAAGTATTCTGGGTCCTGGAGATTCAGGAATTTGTAAAATGAGGGAAATAAAGAATCTCTGCCTCGATGGAGCTTATGTTCTGTCTGGGAAAGTTCATTTACTTATTTAATGTTCTGGTCCATCCATACTCTGGAGAAAAGTAAAACAGAAAAGAGGAACCTAGGGTTCCAGAGCACGGCATTCATTTATCTAAGTAGGATGAAGGAAGGTCTTACCATCCTCTCAATTTGTGGAGCTGAGGAATGAGCTACAGACACAGGGGACAATTGGGAGAGAGAGAGAGAGAGAGAGAGAGAGAGAGAGAGAGAGAGAGAGAGAGAGAGAGAGAGAGACATACAGGGAGGACACTGATTCAAAAGCAGTGTGGCATCAGGGTACTTGGGTATTTTCCAAGAACAGTTGGGAAGCTGGCGAGTTTGGATCTTGAGGGGAGCTAGTACATAATCCAACTTGTATTCTTTAAAAATATTTTGTTGAGTCTTTGAGAATTTCATGCAATGTATTTTTTTCTGGTCTTTTGAGACAGGGTCTCCCTTTAATCCCAGCTGGCCTGGAGCTCACTATGTAGACCAGGCTAGCCTTGAACTCACAGAGATCTGCCCGCCTCTACCGCCCGAGTGCTGGGATTAAAGGTGTGTGCCACCATGCCTGTCATGCAATATATTTTGATCATGTTCAGTCATCCTCACCCATCTCCACCCCTTCCTACTCCACCCCTGACTCTGGGTCCACTGTTATTTTTTTAATTTTAAGGATCTATCCAAATGTATTTACCATGACTTGTATTCCTAAGGGCTCATTCTATCTTCTAAGATGAGAACAGGGAATGAGAAGGAAGAGGCAGAAGCCAGAAGACCAGCTGTAGGCTGACACAAGAGCTGGTGCCAACGTGGGTAAGGTCAGTAGTGGTGGGGGTCATGAGAAGTAGTTGGATTTTACATGTTTCGAGGTGGAGTCAATAGGACTTGCTTGGAGATAGGTTGTGGTTTGTAAAAGCCACTGACAAACATGGGTCAGTGGCTTTCTCTTGAGCTGGTAGAAGGACAGGAATCACCATCAACCAAGGTGAAAGAGGAGCAGGCTTGCAAAGGAACACGAGTCCATGCTTTGGACCAGATGAGCCAAGATGCCTGTTAAGCATCAAGTGGAGATGTTGAGTGGGCAGATGGCTATACAAGCTGGAGTTTAGGGACAGGGCTGTCAGAAAGGAGAAGTTCAAAGCAAAGTCTAAGTGAACATGCCTAAGGGCGTGGATGTGTAACAGAAAAGGGTGTCCCATGAAACCCTCTACAATCAATGAAATTGGACTTAAAATGAAACTGCTGTTGATTACTGGAGAGTTTGTATTCTTATTACTGTTTAATATTTCATGACCTTTATAGCTTGTTCTTCATCTGTAATTTTTCTTGCTAAAGAGGCTCTTCTGCACTTTTATCTCTAGGACGAAAAGCAGTCCTGTGCCCTATTTGCTCTGGAGGCCTCGTAGATTAATGGGCACTGAAGTGAGAAACTGTTCTCCATTCCTTTCAGCTCTTCGGAAGTTAAGAGGAAGGCACAGAGGTGTAACAACAAATGCATCACTTGTGGACTCAAGGATCTTGTCAATGTGAGGAACAGTTTCTGTTCTCCCCTGAGAGAAGAAAAGATAAGCATTCCGACTGTTTTGTTTTCATCTGTGACCTTGAGAACTACCTTCATCATCCAGCTGGAAAAATAAAATCTGACCCAGTTGAGTTGTCAGTACACAGAAATCATCCCCTCACTAGCCTAGACTCAGTTATATAATCCCCTCACTAGCCTAGACTCAGTCATATAATCCCCTCACTAGTCTCAATGCAGTCATATAATCCCCTCATTAGCCTAGATGCAGTCATATAATCCCCTCATTAGCCTAGATGCAGTGATATAATCCCCTCGCTAGCCTAGACTCAGTCATATAATCCCCTCACTAGCCTAGGCTCAGTCATATAATCCCCTCACTAGCCTAGACGCAGTGATATAATCCTCTCACTAGCCTAGACCCAGTCATATAATCCCCTCATTAGCCTAGGCTCAGTCATATAATCCCCTCACTAGCCTAGACTCAGTCATATAATCTTCATCTCACCACTCTTTGGCAAACAGAAAGATGAGGTGAGAGATGAGGTATCTGCAAATGTTCATTTTGCTCTCAGGTTCTTATGGGAACCCAGGAGGGGTGGCTCCTCCTGTTCCGTAATGTTGGGGACATCAGCAGGAGGCATGGGAGCTAGCTGCCCTCTACAGGGCTTCTCCATGTGTCCCTGTGTGGCTGGCTATGCCTATGTACCTTCCCATAATAGCAAGAACTGTGTTCCCTAACAACCCTCCCAAGCAAGGTAGACACCAGTAGAAAGAAGCATTTTTAGAAAAAGAGTTCCTAACTCATAAAATATTAACATTGACTGCAAATTTTAATGGCATTTTCATGGACCAGAATTTTGTAGTTTTCAAAGTATCAAACAGCTAAGATTGAATTTTATTAATTCACTATTTTACTCAGCTTTGGAATATCATAACCCCTAGAATGTCAGACTATTTAGTTCTTACATGTCAAATAACCCCTAAAATTTCCGTGACCTAACTTACAATAGAGTAGCTGGGGTTTAAGAATGACTGTCCCTGTAGAGAGAGCCAGGAGGACGTTGCACGCTCCAGGTGACCTCCAAAGTCACACCAGATTACTTCTGAGACATAATCTTGGGTGTTAAGGGGAATCTTGGTCTTATCCAAGTTTAGTGAATGGAATATCAGTGTCACATGTCAGGGTCAGGAGTACCAATTACACTTTAAGGGAAACATATAGAATCCTGTTTATATACCTATATTTTCAAAACTCCAGTGTTTATAAAGCTGTGGGTTTCCTTAGTTTTGGTTGAGACTCACCTCATTGCACTTCTCCTTTAGTTTCTTATCCGAATTCCCCTTCAAACATTTCCTTGCCTTGAATTCCTTTCTTTTACTTTCCAAGTATGTGTTTCATTGTACCCCAAAACTTCAGACATCTTCTTCATCTCACACTTCTCATGGTGATGCCATCTTCTCCATCTCACACTTCTCATGGTGATGCCATCTTCTCCACCTGACACTTCTCATGGTGATGCCATCTTCTCAACCTCACACTTCTCATGGTGATGCCATCTTCTCCATCTCACACTTCTCATGGTGATGCCATCTTCTCCATCTCACACTTCTCATGGTGATGCCATCTTCTCCATCTCACACTTCTCATGGTGATGCCATCTTCTCCATCTCACACTTCTCATGGTGATGCCATCTTCTCCATCTCACACTTCTCATGGTGATGCCATCTTCTCCATCTCACACTTCTCATGGTGATGCCATCTTCTCCATCTCACACTTCTCATGGTGATGCCATCTTCTCCATCTCACACTTCTCATGGTGATGCCATCTTCTCCATCTCACACTTCTCATGGTGATGCCATCTTCTCCATCTCACACTTCTCATGGTGATGCCATCTTCTCCATCTCACACTTCTCATGGTGATGCCATCTTCTCCATCTCACACTTCTCATGGTGATGCCATCTTCTCCATCTCACACTTCTCATGGTGATGCCATCTTCTCCATCTCACACTTCTCATGGTGATGCCATCTTCTCCATCTCACACTTCTCATGGTGATGCCATCTTCTCCATCTCACACTTCTCATGGTGATGCCATCTTCTCCATCTCACACTTCTCATGGTGATGCCATCTTCTCCATCTCACACTTCTCATGGTGATGCCATCTTCTCCATCTCACACTTCTCATGGTGATGCCATCTTCTCCATCTCACACTTCTCATGGTGATGCCATCTTCTCCATCTCACACTTCTCATGGTGATGCCATCTTCTCCATCTCACACTTCTCATGGTGATGCCATCTTCTCCATCTCACACTTCTCATGGTGATGCCATCTTCTCCATCTCACACTTCTCATGGTGATGCCATCTTCTCCATCTCACACTTCTCATGGTGATGCCATCTTCTCCATCTCACACTTCTCATGGTGATGCCATCTTCTCCATCTCACACTTCTCATGGTGATGCCATCTTCTCCATCTCACACTTCTCATGGTGATGCCATCTTCTCCATCTCACACTTCTCATGGTGATGCCATCTTCTCCATCTCACACTTCTCATGGTGATGCCATCTTCTCCATCTCACACTTCTCATGGTGATGCCATCTTCTCCATCTCACACTTCTCATGGTGATGCCATCTTCTCCATCTCACACTTCTCATGGTGATGCCATCTTCTCCATCTCACACTTCTCATGGTGATGCCATCTTCTCCATCTCACACTTCTCATGGTGATGCCATCTTCTCCATCTCACACTTCTCATGGTGATGCCATCTTCTCCATCTCACACTTCTCATGGTGATGCCATCTTCTCCATCTCACACTTCTCATGGTGATGCCATCTTCTCCATCTCACACTTCTCATGGTGATGCCATCTTCTCCATCTCACACTTCTCATGGTGATGCCATCTTCTCCATCTCACACTTCTCATGGTGATGCCATCTTCTCCATCTCACACTTCTCATGGTGATGCCATCTTCTCCATCTCACACTTCTCATGGTGATGCCATCTTCTCCATCTCACACTTCTCATGGTGATGCCATCTTCTCCATCTCACACTTCTCATGGTGATGCCATCTTCTCCATCTCACACTTCTCATGGTGATGCCATCTTCTCCATCTCACACTTCTCATGGTGATGCCATCTTCTCCATCTCACACTTCTCATGGTGATGCCATCTTCTCCATCTCACACTTCTCATGGTGATGCCATCTTCTCCATCTCACACTTCTCATGGTGATGCCATCTTCTCCATCTCACACTTCTCATGGTGATGCCATCTTCTCCATCTCACACTTCTCATGGTGATGCCATCTTCTCCATCTCACACTTCTCATGGTGATGCCATCTTCTCCATCTCACACTTCTCATGGTGATGCCATCTTCTCCATCTCACACTTCTCATGGTGATGCCATCTTCTCCATCTCACACTTCTCATGGTGATGCCATCTTCTCCATCTCACACTTCTCATGGTGATGCCATCTTCTCCATCTCACACTTCTCATGGTGATGCCATCTTCTCCATCTCACACTTCTCATGGTGATGCCATCTTCTCCACCTCACACTTCTCATGGTGATGCCATCTTCTCCACCTCACACTTCTCATGGTGATGCCATCTTCTCCACCTCACACTTCTCATGGTGATGCCATCTTCTCCACCTCACACTTCTCATGGTGATGCCATCTTCTCCACCTCACACTTCTCATGGTGATGCCATCTTCTCCACCTCACACTTCTCATGGTGATGCCATCTTCTCCACCTCACACTTCTCATGGTGATGCCATCTTTTCCACCTCACACTTCTCATGGTGATGCCATCTTCTCCATCTCACACTTCTCATGGTGATGCCGTCTTCTCCATCTCACACTTCTCATGGTGATGCCATCTTGCCATGTGGCCTTTTTTGCTAACCACTGCAACTTAAACAGAGCTACTTACAAATTCCAGTCCAGTTCACATGTGAGCAAGAATATCTGGGTTACCTCACTCAGTAGAACATCTAGTTGCATCCATTTTTTAAAAATGTTTCATTTCCTTTTTCTATAGTGCTGGACATCCAGGCTGATTCCATATCCTAGCTCTTGTGAATAGAACAACAATGAACAAAGCTGTCCAGACATCTCTAGTATAGGGCATAGAGTCATTGGGGTATATGCCAGGAGTGGTATACTTTGGTTATAGGGCAGATATAATTTTAGCTTTTTGAGAGGCTACACAGTTTTCCACAGCGACTGTATCAACTCACAGTACTCCCACTGGTATTAAAGGCCCCTCTGTCCCCCACTTCTTTTGCCAGTGAAGGACTGACATTTCCATTCTGAGAGTTCATGCAAATTGGGCAGTCTAAACTTTTAAACAGAATCATAATTTAGGTGGTTGGCAAGCCTCTGCTTTATGTGGTAGACTTCCACCTTGCTCAGCTCTCTTTCTGGGTCATCGGAGCTTGTTCTTACCTGTCTGGCTTCTGTTTGAATGGGGCCATGTGATGGTAGAATAAACACACGAACCAAAGTATGGGATCACTGGTGTGCCTCGATCCAGGTCTCTTTCCTCTGCTACCTGGATGTTCTGGTAGAAGAACCTGCTGATTGGTGGCTCCAGTCTGAATGCTGAGAGAGAACATTATAGTCCTGCTAAGGTGGAAATGAACACATGTCACAGCAAGTGATTACTGCTTTATTAAGCTGAGATTTTTAACATTAGTTTATTTTTATTTCATGTGTCTGACTGTTTTGGCTGCATGTATGTAAGTGAACCCATGCATACAATGGCTGCAGAGGCCAGTATAGGGTGTCAGATCCTCTGGAGCTAAAGTTACAGTCGTTAGCCAGCATGTGGGTGCTTGAAACTGAACCCAGGTCTGCAAGAGCAGCCGGTGCTCTTAATCGCTGAACCATTTCTCCAGCCTCTGTTACTACTGACTTTTTGGAGGTAATTTATTACCTTAGTATTACCTAACACCCTGAATGACACAACTCAGATGTGTGAATACAGTGTTATGATTTTCTATGCTTTTCTTCATTTTGCTGTCAAGTCTGTACTTTGTTGGAAGCTGATGAGGGAAGGTAAGATGTGCCAATTAGTAATAACAGTTTCATTTACACAGGCGTGTGTGTGCCTGCATGTGCGTGGACACGAGCTCTCAGGGTTCCTCTGCCAGCTGTCATGGTGTCTGGCTGTAGAGAGCAGCTCATTTGTCCTTGTGGCAGAAGGAAGGCGAGGGCCATACATCCTGATCCTGGATGAGCTGCTAAGTTCAAGTGTAGTACTTCATTCTGCTTAGGTTCTCCTGCCCTGTGGGTCCTGAGTCTCAGGTCCTGGCTACGCCCCGTCCCACATTCTTGTCCAGATGCGCACTCGGCTATGAAGTTCCTTTTCACCACAGCACCAAATACACAAGCTGGTCTTTACTCAGCTACAAATTGTGATGTGTGTGTGTGTGTGATGTGTGTGTGACAGAGAGAGAGAGAGAGAGAGAGAGAGAGAGAGAGAGAGAGAGAGAGAGAGAGAGGAGAGAGACAGAGAGAGAGAGTTCATGTGTGTGCCTATGCCTCTGGGGCCAGAGGTCAATTTGGGGTACTTAATCACTGCCCACTTTCTTTTGGGGGGTCTTTTTGGGGATGGGGTCTCTCTATCTCTGAACCAGTGCTTCAGCTAGACTGGCTGGCCAGCAAGATCCAAGTATCTCTTTCTCTGCCTTCATGTCAGCCACCACATTCAGCATTTACATGGGTTCTGATGATTGAGCTCAGCTTGTGCTCTAAGTACTTTATTGACTGAGCCATCTTCTCAGCCCTCAGACTTGAATCTTCATCCCTTCTCCACTGGCTTACGGCATGTCTGAATTACTTATTTATTGCTTCCCCTCCGTCTTATTTCTACCCTCCACTGGCAGTCCCGCTACTTGACCTACAGATCAGAGGTGGCAATGCTGGGTACCTCTGAGAACAACACATCCTTCCTTCTAGACTCCTTCCTTCTCAGGCTTTCCCCCATTGAGGAGACCACGCCTTGCCCTCCCTGTCTGGTGGGTGGGTACCTCCTCTATGTCACTCCTTTCTTGATCCTCTGTGGACATCCTTGTTCCAGATGCCCCAGCTTGCTCCCCTACTGCATTAAGTCTTATGGCTTAGCCTGGATGGTGAATATGATTGATGGAGAGAATAGTTTTTTAAACTCGAGGGAGGGGGGACCTGTGAGGAGTTGGAGGTAAGGGGAAGGAAGGGTGTATTTGATCATAATAAAAGGCATTCGTGAAGCCAGGTGTGGTGGCACACGCCTTTAATCCTATTACTTGGGAAGCAGAGGCAGGCGGATCTTTGTGAGTTCAAGGCCAGCCTGGTCTACAGAGTGAGTTCCAGGACAGCTGAGGCTACAGGGAGACCCTGTCTCAAAAAGACAAAAAATTAAATAAATAAATAGCTCAAAATCTGACACGGGGAACCACCCCCCAACCTCCAGGTGGCATGGGATGCTGGTGGCCAGTAGCTTTGCTGAAACCCACTCANTGTGTATGAAAAAAACTGTCTCAGGTTAACATTTTCAAGATAATCACATCAGCATTTTTTTTTTGGTCTTTTCAAGACAGGGTCTCCCTGTAGTCCCAGCTGTCCTGGACTCATTCTGTAGACCAAGCTGGCCTTGAACTCACAAAGATCTGCCGGCCTCTGCCTCCCAACTGCTAGGATTAAAGGCGTGCGCCACCACACCCGACCCACATCAGCATTTATAGTATACTTTCTCCCTGGAAATTCTGCCTGCCAGCCTGACTCTGTAGGTGTTTCCTGAGTCACTTGGAGACTTCAGTGGCTCCCTGTGTTGTGAGCCCATTGACACTCTTGGTGTGGGCTCTCTTAGTTAAAGCTGCTGGGTTACAAAAGACCTTCTTCCACTCTATCATTATATACAAAGTACTTCTCTGAAGCAAAACAAACTAAGCATTTACCCATCAATTCCCATGGGAACCACATGGGAAAGTCTTCCCCTTAGGTCTGCCAGCTGCCTTGTTTTTCTGAACACCATAGCCTAATTTCCTCTCACAATTCACTCCTATGCATGGTCATGGCTTATGTGAATACTAGTGAGGTTCAAATGAACGAATGTAGGAGCTTTGCTTTGACTTGAAACCTTCTTACTATATAGGAAGTCTGCATATTGAGGCTTGGGTGGATTTTTTGTCTTACTGAGAGGAATTTTCATTTTCATATCTTGTGTGATTTTCTGCCCCCTTGTGCCACTTACAAGTCTTGAACATGGTTTAGCCTGAGGTTCTTAGCTGTTCTTTACTGAAAATAATAGATTACTTAAGAGCTTCTTAGTTCTGTCTTTGGTTTGATGCTAAGTATGTTTTAGCCATGAATGATCTGGTATTTGTTAAGCTCAAGATACTCTGTCTTTGAGCTCCTCCGCAGATAATCAAATACAGCTGGGGAAATGCCACCTGCCCTCCTTACTCCCAGTTGCTGAAGGTGCTGGATGAGTGCTGCAGGGAAGCCCGGGGGAAACTGTATCCCTCTTCAGTTAGCATGCTGTTTCAGCTTGGTTTCTGTGGCTGTGTTTAAAGTACTGACTAAAACCAACTTGGGAAGGAAAGAGATTTATGTGGTTTACAGATTACAGCCCATGATGGAAGGAAGCCGTGGCAGGAGCTCAAGGCAGAGGAAGCGGGAGGGAAGAATTGAAGCAGAGCCCAAGGAGGAGCACTGCTCACTGGCTCTTACCTTTATTATACAGCCCAGGCCCATCTTCCTAGGGACAGCAGCACCCACAGTGGGCTGGACACTCCTACATCAATTAACAATCAAGACTACACCCCACAGATATGCCCACAGGCCAGTCTGATGGAGACAATTCCTCAACTGAGATTCTCTCTCTCTAAGTATGTCTGAATTTGTCTCAAGTTGACAAAAGCTAACCAGCACACAGGGGGTGGGGGAAGCACGCTGTGAGCAGATTGCATTCCCCAGAACTGTTCTGAAAGCAATCTTTATTTATGTTGTACAATCTTGTATATTACTGGAATGATCGAGCAGGCCCACCTTATTTGAATTTTTGCAGACTTTAATGGTTCCAAGCAGGTGGAGTCAGAAGGAGCCTCACTATGGCTACTATGCTTCTCAAGTTTCTTGCTCTATGGATTCTTTGATATCATAGCCTGGATTCAGCTCTGTATTTAAAATATACATTTTCTGGGACTTCTTTCCCAGCATGTGCTAGCCTTGACTAATGGGAGAGAGAAGCACATGAATACACACTTTGCTCATTTGTCCCCAGGGCAGACACTCCTGAGATGCAGTTCATAAGTCTCCTCAGAGTCTCATCATGCCACTGGCCGCTGGCATGAGTGGCCAGCTTAGTGTCGTGCCTTTTTATCTATTTTTCCCTCCTTCCTGTCTTGTCTTCTTGATCCCTAGGAATGATATCCCAAAATAAATGCAAAGAAAAAATTTTGCATCGGGTTCTGCTTTGGGGATCCAAGGCTAAGACAGAACTCATTACAAAACAAGGGCTGCAATCCATCCAGTCCTGCTTCCTCCCCTTTCTCATTAAAGTGTAGCAACAGAGAGTCAAACACAAAGGCAACCATCCGTGAGTTTGGTATTGGTATGTGAATGCGCAAGCCAGAGCATGTGACTATTTGAGGAAAATGGCTGATTCATTATTTGGCTTTATATACAGATAGACAATCCAAAAGTCATTTATATTTGATATTAACATGTATGTATTCTCACAGTTACTGACAATTAAAATCCAACTTTCTCTCTCTCTCTCTCTCTCTCTCTCTCTCTCTCTCTCTCTCTTTCTCTCTCTCTCTCTTTGTTCTTTTTGAGACAGGGTCTTCCTGTAGTCCCAGTTGTCCTAGAACTTACTATGTATACCAGGCTGGCCTTGAACTCACAGAGATCCACCTGCCTCTGCCTCCTGAGTGCTGGGATTAAAGACGTGCACCAGCATGCCTTGCTCCAACTTTCTTTTACCTCTTTTGTGATATAATAGTTAGGAAAGGAGTTTATAGAACCTGCAAAGCAAACAAACTGTTTGAAATGTAAAAGTTAAATTGAAATTATTTCTTGCTTGGGATAATTTACATTTTATTCTCATTACTTAATACTAATAATTATGATTGGTTGAATTGATGATGAAGTAATAAGTCTTTTATTTTAAGCAAAAATTTGTCTACTTAGCAATTCTTAGTAGGTAAACTGCCAACATAGCTATCAAGAGAGTAACTGAAAGGGTTCAAAGAGAAGAAGGTGGCCTGGACAGGGACATGGCTCAGCAGGTAAAGTGCTGTACAAATGTGGGGACCAGAGTTTGGATCCCCAGAACAAGGTATGTCAGGTGTTCATGGTGGTCCACTGGTAATCCCAGTGCATGGGGGCAGAGGTAGGGGCTGTCCAGAGAAAGCTGGTCCACCCCAGTAGCCAAATTTATGGGCTCTGGGTTCAAGAGAAAGATCCTGCCTCCATATATAAGACAGAGAGTGATCAAGAAAAACATGCAAAGTCTACCTCTGACCTCCATGTGCATCTGCACCACACACATTTGCACCCACACACATATGAAAATGAATACACATGTGAACACACCATCGCACGTGTGCACGCACATACACGCACACACACACTGAAAAGAAGAAGGCTAGAAGAACGTCTTCATAGGTAAAGCCTTGCTCTCTCCAAATTCCAGAGGGGAATTCTGATAGCCATCTCCATATATCACCTCTTGAGAAGGAGTTTACCCATCCAGGCTGATAGAATCTCAAAAGTATGGGCAGGCTATGGAAAACTTTGGAGGAAAGTGTCCTTAAAATTTTGTTTCCCCCCTTAAGGATACTCACATTGTTTCTTGATATAATGCTTCAAATGATTTCTTGTCAAATACTACTTATTTCAAATAGCCAGTAGATACCATAGGAGTTCTTTATTAGTATATCTGTGTGTGTGTGTGTGTGTGTCTGTGAGTGTGATGTACATATATGTGGGGTGGGTACATGTGCCTACAAGCTCATGTGGAGGCCAGAGGAGGACATCTCATAACTTGGTCTATCATTCTCCATCTTGTTCTTTTGAGAGAGTGTCTCTCACTGAGTCTGGAGCTGGGCTGCCACCCGGAAAGCCCCAAGATTATCTGTTCCCACCCCACCCACAATACTGGTGATAAGAGTCACAATTATGGTTATCTCTGGCTTTTCACTAGAATTCTGGGATCCAAACTTAGATCCTGGTGCTCATGTAGCCAAAACTCTTACCACTGAGCCGTCTCTCCAGCCTGGTTTGTGGTCCTTTGCCATCTCTCCAGCCTGGTTTGTGGTTCTTTATACTTTTTTTCAGCACAAGAAAAAATTAGAGAAGACCTGAAATCCCTCCTTTTCTGGAGGTAGGGCTGTGCAGGTGATTATCTGCTTGGAATCCCTCCCACCTTCTGGTCAGCTCTGACCACTTTGTTGCCTGCGGTGCTTCATAAGAACCGTGAGTGCACACATGTTCCTCTTTGAAATCTTTCACTAGGAGAGTAGTTGCACAAAGAATTTTAGAAGTTGGTTGTGTTAATTAGGATGCTTCTGGCTGCAACGATAGAAAGCCAAGTCAGAGTGAATGAAGCAGAGACACTGAGGTATCCTGCAGACATCAAGGGCAGGGATGGAGTGTGGCCAGTGTCCTGCAGACATCAAGGGCAGGGATGGGGTGTGGCCAGTGTCCTGTTGGACGGTCTTTGACATTTTGCCTCTCTGGATCTTTTCGACTTCATTTTTCTCTTATCAGTTCACCTGGCTTGCTCTTCTCACTAAGAAAAATAGCTGTTAATAGGACCTACCCAGACTTTTATTTATGGTTGTAGTCACATGGAGAGAGACAGACTCACTTTCTTTTCAGATACCAAATCCCTCATGTAAGTAACCAGCTTCTTCAGACACTCACTTTGGAACTATCCTGAGAGCCAACACAGTTCCTAAGAAAATTGGTCCAATTAACTAAGGCCAACACTTTTATGCTGATGGTTTAGTTACCATGTGGGAGTGGGACAGAGGGTAGGAAGGAGTGCCCTCCTAAAGGAGGCAGGGAGGGGTCGTGAGATCAGCAGCCATTCTCTACGTTGATCTGAGGGAATTAACAGGGTAAATTGCATCTAAGTTACCAAGTACATTTGGTGTTTACAATATTAACAGTTCATCATCAAAATGGAGTGTTAAAATATCTAGTTTCTGATTATGATGTGGATGATGGCAATGTAGCAATACAGTAAAAATGTGTGAATATTGGACTGTTGTTAGCAATGGAAAGGAAATATCATATCATTATAATTTGCCTTTCTTGGGCCTGTTCCTGAAACCTTACTTCAGCCAAATGTATATTTATTTACTTTTCGAGATTTAGTTGTTTATGTTATATTTAGATCTGTTATATTAAATGATCTTTTTTTTTCCTTTTAGCAACCTGTGTTAGGGTTCTCTAGAGAAACAGGACCAAGAGAAGATGTATCATTCTAAAAGAACATTGTTTATTTTTCTGTTCCATTCTTTTTCATTGGAGATGGGTGCTATTTTATACAAGGACATTTTCTTTTTTTATTTCCTTTTTTAACAATAAATAATAAGTTATGAGTACAAGCATCCTTGATGTAAAACCAGTTTGCAAGCAGCTATGCTCAAACCCACACAGCCCAAGGCTCCCACCATCCAGCTGGAAGGGCTTGTACATACAATCATATTGAACAAATAAGTGTCCAGTCTATATTGCTGTAGTTTCACCATTCACCCAATCACAGCCCTTACATTCTACCATGCCCCCTCTTCCACAGATTGTTCCCTGGGCTTAGAAAAGGGGCACAGGTGGATGAGAAGCAAAACAGTCTACTTTCTCTGGAGATGTCGTTTTGGACTCTGATCAGTTCTGGCTGTTTCCTTTCATGGGTTGGCAGTTTGTCCAGGAATAACCTTTCAATCCTACTAATGAAGCACAAGCAATTAGATATATAGGTATTGAAACAGTAATATTATGGTAGGTTACTTTGGTATAGAAACAGATGTTTGGATGGTATGCTAATCCATGAATTATATTTTTTCTGTAAAAGATGACGAGATCTTTCTGTGGCTTATAACTTCTCCTAACCACTAGAGGATGTAAGCTTGTGGCATGAGCCGTGGGTTATTCCTCCAAGGAGAGAGCTAATAGCCAATTCGATTTGGGATATACAGACATGTGGCTGGCACTGCTGTACAGTATTTCCAGACAGGTGAGGTGTAGCTGATGCTGATGGAGGAGTCTTGCTTGACTCAAGGAGACCAATATTTGCTTTATTGGTTTAGTAGCCTTTGGAAACACTCTCTGGAATTCCAGTGACCAACTATGCACTTGCAAGTGCAGTCTCAATACATCTTTCCCATGCTTACATCAGGTCTTAGATAGCAGGGCCTTACCACCTCTCTTCTTGCAGGTATCCCAGTTTACAGGCAAGAAGCCTTTACCTTTGGGGGGTGGGGCTTGGATCCCCTGACCAAATCTCCTTGGCAGAATAATCCACTGCTGATATCAGAGCTCTCCTGTATTAATATATTTTGCTTAAATGCACAGCTTAAAAAGACATTAGTATTATATTTGGCTCTGAATAGAGAATAATCCTTTTCACATTTCCCATGTCTATTAGTCAATTAAAGAAAGCAGTTATACCAGTTTTATAACAGATTACCTCTATAATAGTCAGCTCTAATTTACAGTTAGAGAATGACTTCATTACCATCATAGTTTTCTTTGTTCTATGAAAAGGAGGTAAAAAAAGTTTCTCATATTAAAACTTTGCAGCACCTAGAAGCTACGGTTCATTAGGACTCATTATAAACAGTTGTTACAAATAGGATCCACAAAGATGTTTGGTGTCTGTAGCAGTGTGAGGCTTTTCTTCCTTTTAATGTTTAGATGGGCCAACTTCTCTGCTGGTATTTCTTGCTACATCCTGCACAATGCAAAGCTGTGTCTTTTCTTTCTCAGCCATTAAGTTGGTGATGTTTTGACCTGTGGGAATATACAAATCTTTTCCCATAGTTAGTTTTAAGATTTAAATGGAAAAATTTGACAAAAAGGTTTAATATATAACTGTATCCCCCTTTTTTATTTTAGCTTTTTATTTTTTGACCCATGAGTCTCAAAAAGGCAGTTGTAGTACCCATACCTATAGGCAGGAATCAATGTGTAAATTTCATTAAATTTACCCAAGCTGTTTTGAGTGACTGTATATTGTTTATTTGGGAAGCAAACTTAATTCCTCAAGTTAAATTATCCTACCAGTAAAAGAGAATGTTACAAGATGATACTGCATAACACAAAAATTATAGAGAACATCTGTATATGTTAATCCCAAGGTTACTGTTATACAGATTTTAAGTAAAACAAATGTGGATGGCAATTTATATTTCCACTTAACTTAGATGTATTACCGTTTTTATTAAAATCTTTAAACTGATATTCTTTAATATAGACATTTTTACTTTTACTAAGTCCTAAAATACCAAGTAATTTGTAGATAGAGTTTGGGCAAAATTGGATATTTGTTCAACTCACATCAATTAAATATACATTAATTGAATATAGACCCGTGTCCCTCTCCCAACCCTTTCATCCCTCCGGATTCACCATTTCAGTCAGGTTTTTGATGCAGTCTTCTGTTGTTATTCTTTCCAATATGCATCCCTTCCCAAGAAATATTTACAACTGGGATATTGACACTAGCATCCACAGATGAGGGATACCATTCATCATTTGTTTTTCTGGGATTGTGTTACTTCACTTAACATAATACCTTCTAGCTCCATCCATTTACCTGCAAAGTTCATGATGTTGTCTTTCTTTACTGCTGCATAGAACGCCATTGTGTACATGTACCACATTTTCTCTATCCACTCATCAGTTGAGGGGCATTTGGGTTGGTTCCAGCTTTTTGCTATTGTGAGCTGCAATAAATATAGCTGTGCATGTATTTCTGCAGTAAGATGAGTCTTGTGGGTATATAGCAAGGAGTGGTATGACTGGGTCAAATGGCAAGCTCATTTTGAGTCTTCCAAGGGTTCTCCACACTGGTTTCTACAGTGGCTGTACACGTTTACATTCCCACCAGCAATAGATGAGTGTTCCCCTTTCCCCACAACCTCTCCAGCACTTGATATCATTTCTTGATCCTAGCCAGTCTTATCAGAGTGAGATGATATCTTAAAGTGCTTTTAATTTGCATTTCCCTAATTATTAGTGACATTGAACAGATTTTAAGATGTTTCTCAGCTATCTCTAATTCGTCTTCTGTGAAGTCTCTACTCAGTTCTTTGCTCCATCTTTTGAGTGATTCATTTGTTTTCTTTCTTCTTTGTTTTTTGAGTAGTTTGTGTACTCTGGAAATCAATGCTTTGTCAGATGTATCTACAGTGAAGGTTTCCTCCCACTCTGTGGGTTTTCTCTTCACTTCCTTGATTGTTTATTTTGATGTAAAGAAGCTTTTTAGTTTAATGAGGTCCTGTTTGTCAATTGTTGTTCTTATTTCTTGTGCAGCTGCTGTCTTATTTAGGAAGTCTTTTCCTATGCCTATGTCTTGTAGTCTGCTGCCAAGCTTTTCTTCTATAGCCTCCAGTGTTTTAGGTTTCACACTGAGGTCTTTGATCCATCTGGAGTTGACTTTTGTACAGGGCGAGAGGTTGGGGTTTAAGTTCATTCTTCTACAGGTGGTGATCCAGTATTGCCAACACCACTTGCTGAAGATGCTGTCTTTCCTCCATTGTGTCTTCTTGGCCCCTTTGTGAATATGAGGTGTCTGAAATTGTATGTGCTCAGGTTTGGATCTTCAGTTTTGATCCATTGGTCAACAGGTCTGTTTTTTGTGCCAGTACCAAGCTGTTTTTATGACTATAGCCCTGTAGTATAGTTTGAAGTCTGGTATAGAGATCCCACCTGTATTGCTCTTTTAGCTCAGGGTTGCTTTGACTATGCAGGGTCTTTTGTTTTTCCAAATGAAATTAAGGATTTATTTTCCCAAGCCTGTGAAGAAACTCTTGGGGATGTTAATTGGGATTGCATTAAATCTGTATAAGAGTTTGGGAAGAATGGACATTTTTACTATATTTATTTTCCCAATCCATGAGCATGGGAGGTCTTTCCATTTTCTGATGTCTTCTTCAATTTCCTTCTTCAGGGGTTTAATATTTTTGTTGTAGAGATCCTTGGTGTCTTTGGTTAGGTTTGTTCCTAGGTATTTTATTGTTTTTGAGGCTATTTAGAGTGGGAGGGTCTCCTTGTATTCCTTCTTCAGTTGCTTGTTGTTGGCGTAAAGAAAGGCTACTGATTTTTCTAGATTTATTTTGTATCCTGCCACTTTACTGAAGTTCTTAATCATTTCTAGGAGGTTTCTAGTGGAGTTCTTAGCATCCCTTAAGTAAACAATCATATCATCAGCAAAAAGGGATAGGTTGACTTCCTGTTTTCCAATTAGCGCTCCTTTAATTTCCTTTTCTTGGCTTATTGCCCTAACAAGTGTTTCAAGCAATATATTGAAGAGGAATGGTGACAGGGGGAAGGCTTGCTGAGCTTCTATCTTTAAGGGGAATGCTTCTGTCATTTCCCCATTTAGGATGATATTGGCTGTGGGTTTCCTGCATATGGCTTTGATTACATTGAGGAATGATCCCTCCAATCCCATTCCCTCTAGGACTTTAAGCATGAAGGGATGCTGGATTTTGTTAAAGGCTTTTTCCAAATCAATTGAGATGATTGTATGGTTTTTGTCTTTCATTCCATTTATATATTTGATGATATTTATTGATTTTTGTATATTGAACCATCCCTGCATTTCTGCAATGAATCCAACTTGGTCATAGTGGATGATCTTCTTCATGTGGGTCTGTATGTGTTTTGCAAGTATTTTATTTAGGATTTTGGCATCTGTGTTCATTAGTGAGATGGGTTCTCCTTTTTGGTTGTATCTTTGCCTGATTTTGGTAATAGCATGATGCTGGTTTCACAGAAGGAATCTGGGAGAACTCCCTCTGTTCGTATCCTTCTAAACAACTTGAGTAGTAACAGTTGTAAGTGTTTTTGAAATATTTTGTAGAATTCTGCTGTGAAACCATCTGGGCCTGGGCATTTTTTGGTTTGGAGGTTACTTATTACATCTTCAATTTCTTCATATATTATTGGTCTGTTTAAGCTGTTGATCTCTTCTTGGTTGAGCTTTGGTGATTCCCAGGATTTCAGATATTCATCCATTTCTTCTAGGTTTTCAAACTTAGTAGAGTATAGGCTTTTGAAGTATTCCCTTATGATTGTCTGGATCTTTTCATTGTCTGTTGTGATTTTTCCCCCTCCATCGCAGATTCTATTGATTTGGAGTTGTTCCTTTTTTCTTTTTTTGGTTAACTGGGCTAGAGGTCTGTCTATTTGTTTATTCTCTCAAAGAACCAACTTTTGGATTCACTGATTTTTTTGTATCATTTTCTTTGTTTCTATTTCATGAATCTCTGATCTGATTTTTGTTATTTCTTCTTGTCTGCTGCATTTAGGGTTCATTTGTTGTTGTCTCTCGAGTATTTTTAGCTGCAGTGTTAGATCGGTCACTTGTGCTCTTTCTTTTTATTTATTTATTTTTTAATATAGGCACTTGGGGCTATAAATTTCCCTCTTAGAACTGCTTTTAATATGTCCCATAGGTTTTGTTGTGTTGTATTATCATTGTCATTCAGTTCCAGGAATGTTTTTATTTCTTTCTTTATTTCTTCCTTGACCCATTCATTATTCAGGAGAGTGTTGTTTAGTCTCCATGTGTTCTTGTAGGTTGTAGGGCTTATCCTGGTGTTGATATTGAGTTTTATTGCACTGTGGTCTGAATAGAATGCATGAGATTATTTCAATCTTTTTGTATTTGTTGATTTTTTTCCTGTGTCCCACTATATGGTCTATTTTGGAGAATGTTCCATGGGGTGCAGAGTAGAAAGTGTATTCTCTGGTACTTGGGTGGAATATTCAGTAGATGTCTGTGAGGTCCATTTGGTGTATCGTATCATTCAGTTCAGATGTCTCTCTGTTTATCCTTTGTCCTGTTGATCTGTCTAAAGGACTTAGTGGGGTACTGAAGTCCCCTACTATTAGTGTACTGGGGTTAATCTGTGCCTTGAGATCCTGAAGAATTGTCTTTATAAAATTTGGTGCACCACAGTTTGGTGCATATATATTCATGATTGTGAGATCTTCATAGTCAATTGTTCCTTTAATAAAGATGTAATGGCCCTCTTTGTCTCTTTTTATTTCTTTTGCTTTGAAGTCTATTTTGTCTGATATTAAAATAGCAACATCTGCTTTCTTTTTGGTACCATTTGCTTGGAATATTTTCTTCCATCCCTTCACCTTATGTTGGTGGCTATCCTTGAGATTGAGATGGGTTTCTTGAAGACAGCATATAGATGGATTTTGTTTCCTAATCCATTCTCCCAGTCTATGTCTTTTGATTGGGGAGTTTAGTCCATTAATATTATTTAAGGTTATAAACGAAAGATGGATATTGCTTCCTTTCACCTTATTATCCATTTGGATTTTTAGTCTCCGCTTCTACTCTTATGGTTACGTTTTTATTAGTTTCTTTTCCTAGGTGCTTGGGGATAGTTGCTCCTGTCTTCTGCCCTTTGAATTGCTTCAAGTATTTTCTGAAGAGTTGGTTTTCCAGACATGTATTCTATCATCTTGTTTATGTCATGGAAGATTTTTCTCTCTCCTTCAACTATAATCAACATTTTTGCTGGGTGTAGTATTCTGGGTTGGCATCCATAGTCCTTTAACACTGGGAATGCTTTGCTCCGTGTTCTTGCTTTCATGGTTTGCACCAAGAAGTCATTTGTAATTCTGATGGGTTTCCCCTTATATGTAACTTGTTTTTCTTTTGTAGCTTTCAGAATTTTGTCTTTGTTTTGGGCGTATAGCATTTTAACTATGATATGGTGTGGGGAGTTTCTTTTCTGATCTTGTCTATTTGGAGTCCTATGTGCTTGTTGTATTTGTATGGGTTTGTCTATGTTTAGTTTGGGGAAATTTTCATCTATTAGTCTGTTGAAAATCTGATCAATACCATTCTCTTGAGATTCTTCTCCTTCCTCTATTCTTTTGACATAGAGATTTGATCTTTTCATAGTGTCCCATATTTCCTGTTTTTTCCACTTTTGTGTATTTGTAAATTTTTCATAATCTTTATTTGAGCTTTTTAGTTCCTCTGTGTTATCTTCCAGGCCTGATATTCTTTGTTCTGCTTCCTCCATTCTATTTCTGAGGTTTTTTCCTTTCTTTTCTTCTTGATTGGATGAGTGTTCTATTTTTTTTTTCATTTTATCCTGTGGTTTCTTTAGTATTTCCATTTCCTTTTTGAGCTTCTCAATCTCTTCTTGGTGCTCCTTACTTTGCTGGTTGGCTTCCTTTTTCAGTGTTTCTACTTCCTTCTGGAGTTTGTTTTTTTCTCCCTCTATTTCTTTCTGGAGTTTGTCAGTCTCTTCCTTTAGTTCTTTCCGAAGTTTGTCATTGTATCCCTGTAGGCCCTTTTTGAGTTTTTCATTCTCTCTCCTTAGTTCTTTGGCTTCTTTATTTTCTTTAATTTCTTTGAATAGGTCTGCAATTATTCCTTTAAGACCTGTTTCTTGAGTCACCTCCAGGGGGATCCCACTGTAGCTATCTCCTACAGGGTTGGTAGAGCTTGGTGCAGAATTATCCTGCACCTTTCCCATGTTATCCCTTCGCCGTGTCCCTGGCATGAGGGTTTCCCTTTTGCTTTTATTTATTTATTTATTTATTTATTTTGCCTGTAGTCTGATGCCAATCACAAATGTCTTTTCACTATGATAAAGGCTTGTTTTGCTTGTCTCCTTCCAATGCCTTTTTTTTTTTCCTCCTCCTTGTTTATGGAGTATCGACTTGTCTAGGTTTCAGGCTTTCAATTTTGTTTATATTTTGGATATTGGAAGTCCAAGTCACTCTTCCCTTCCCGTTCTGAAGGTTCACCAGATAAATCCACTTGGATACTCTCTCATCAATTCCAGTTGGCGCGGTGGGGTGCCTGATTTAGCCCATGCCCCGGTACCTGTCTGGAGCAAGCGCTGGGCTCTTACCTGTGCTTCAGGTGGTCTTACCAAGAAAGGCCCCAACCTGAGCACCCCACACAAAGACTCACCTAAGGACATTTTTGTACAAGTATATGATATACTTTGAAAATATTCCCTCCTGCACCTCTCTTGTTAGTCCCCTTTCTTCTCTTAAACAGTTTCACTTATACTTTTAAATGATATGTATATAAATGATTATATATATATATATATATGTGTGTGTGTGTGTGTGTGTGTGTGTGTGTGTGTGTTGTGTGTGTGTGTGTGATCTAGGGACCACAATGAGGGAAATATGCAATATTTCCATTTATATGAATAATTTAATTTGCTTAAAATTATTATTTACAGTTGTATCCATTTTCCTACAAATCTTTGTTCTTCTTTATGGATGGAAGAATTCCATTGTGTATACATACTCCTTATCCATGCATCTGTTCAAGGTCAGCTAGGTTGGTGCCATAACTCAGCTGTAAGAATAATGCTGTAATAAACATTGATGTGCAGGTATCGCTGTGGTATGTTGTCTGAGAGTCCTTTGGCTAAATGCTCAAGATTGGTATTGCTGGGTCCTTTGGTAGATGTATTTTTAGTTTATAAGCAGACCAGTGGTTTACATTATCAGAAGCTGAATAGCCTCACAATGTCCATCAGCTAAGGAGGCAGAACCCAGAAGCCACTACATCCAAGAAAGTGAACGTCTCAGGACAGGAGAGACCAATGAATGAGGTGACCCTAGTTCAAGCTGACGGCCAGTAGGGCTCCCTAGAGAGTGGCTGCAGCGAGTTTGCACTGAGAAAAGAAAAAAAAAAAAACTGGAGTGTGATGCCTATAGACAATGGTGGGTCAGGAAGAATGGAGCTTGCACATGATCCCTGGCTTCTTCCCTTTTTTTGCTTTTATTTCATTTGGGTCCTCAGTCTGCTAGATGATGTCTCTCATATTCATATATAATAATAGAAATTATTATTTCTATTCTTTTGGCCATTATGACTTTGAGGTTATATAAGTGGATGGTAAAAAAAAAAGACATTATTGCATGCCATTTAAATATATTTTATTAAAATGATCCTTGCAAATGGTTCATGAGATCCATGGATCGCACACAAGTATAAAGATGACTGGCGTTCTCTCAAGACCTCTGGCCAGTGATTTCTAATCTTCCTGGGTAAAAACCTTGAGTCAGGATATGTTTTGCTACATCGCACCCTCCTCCCCCCATTATGTCAGTGGAAAACTCAAGAGCTTCTCTGCTACTCTGGATCCCCGACAATAGCTCACAAGGCATTAAAAAATAGCAATTTGACTTGCAGTGGAAGTCCCTCAGATGGAACCTCTGTAAAGAAGGGCATCTTTGGCTGATGTTTTTCCTTTGGCTCCATTTCATTTACAAAACAAATCTACATGTTTAGGATGGTGATTGTCATGTGAGTAGGAGCAAATGTTCCCTTGTAGGATGAGACATCCTTATTTTCTACAGCAACGACACTCTGGTATTTTTTAAAAATTCATATAAAAGTACCAAGCAAATGAATAAATTTCTAAGCCAGCCTCATAAAAGCAGAGCTCATTTTTAAGGCTACCATCTCTGTTTGCTGGAAAGGCCATAAACCCATCATTTCAATGCTCCCAAATACTTGTATTGATAAAATATCTTTAATTTTTTGATTAATTTATTTTTATTTTATGTATTATTAGTGTTTTGCCTGCATATATGTAAGTGAACTGTGTGTGTGTGTGTGTGTGTGTGTGTGTGTGTGTGTGTGTAATGCTTGAGGCAGTCAGAGGAGGGCAGCAGATCTTCTTAAAGTGGAGTAACACATGATCGTTCATCATCATGTGGGTGCTGGGAACTGAACCCAGGTCTTCAGCAAGAGCAGCCAGTGCTCTTAACTATGGGGCTGCCTCTCCAGCCCTATGAGCTATCTTTTGTTATTATATCTACTTTTAATCCATCTCTTTCTGTGTTCTAACTTTTTTTTAATGTTTTTATTGATGTTTGGTGTATTTCAGACACAATTTTTCAATTTAGTTTAAGCATATTCCCTTTTCCCTTCCCCCCACCCCACCTCTAATCATGCATTCTGCTATAACTGTCCTGCATCTTTCTCTCTGTCTTTTTTTTTTATGCTTAGGAAACACATTTTCCTCCATTAATTTTATATTACTCTAAAATATGGATACATACTTTCCACCCATATACGGTAATCACAAAGCACCTGATTTTTCCAGAGAGTCTTTCCAATTAAGCCATTTAATATTTTTAATTCATCTAAAATTTAAGTATAATTTTTTAATCTTTTATAATGACACTTTCAATAATTTGAGGTTAAGAAATGAATATATAGCTGGATTAAAGATGAGATTCAAACTTATAGCTATTGAGGTTTACTGTTCTTGTATCATTTCTTCCAACTCCAACAACAAAATCCTCTTGGGCGATAAATTTTTTTTTAATCTTTTCCTATGGTTTTGAGTAACACCATAGCTCATGTCCTCCTTATTTCTTACTCAAAAGTTTTGTCTTCCCTGCTGCTCCTCCTGGCTCTCTTCTCTCATTTAGCACCAGACTTACTAATCTAGAAACCACAGCCTAGAAGTTACTGTGTGAAATGCATGCTGTGGCCTTTGCAGGCTCTCCTTACTCCTTGTTCTCCAGGGACACATTCTCACCATTTGTTACAGTTGTCTTATCCGACCCTCTACCTTGTGTTAGTTTTCCAGGACTGCCACAACAAATACTGTATACTGGGAGTCCTTTTGTTTTACTTTAAAGATTTTATTTTCTTTTTATTATGTGGCTGTGTCTCTAGGTCTATATGTGCCTATGGATGCAGGTGCCTACAGAGGCCAGAAGAAGGCATCAGATTCCCCAGAGCTGGAATTATAGGCAGTTATGAACTGCTTGACTTGGATGCTGGGCACCAAACTTGGGTCCTGTGCAAGAGCAGTAAGTACTCTTAATGGTTGAGTCATCTCTTCAGCCCAAAGGCTAGGAGTCTTAAACAGTAGAAATTTACTTTTCACAGGGCTGAAGCTAGAAATATAAGGTCAGGGAGTCAGCGGGGTCGGCTTCCTCAGAGATGCCTGTCCTTGGCCATCAGATAACCTCTTCATTCTGCTTCTTCACATGGCTTTCTCTCTGTACATGACATTTGTGGGCTCTAATCTCTTCTCATAAGCCTAACTGGATTAAGTTCCATGTGAACAACCTAATTTCTCTCTCTGTCTTTCAGGATCAAGCCCATGGCCTTGCTAGGCAAGGACTCTACCACTGAGTTGTACCCTCAGCCCAAATAGCCTAACTTTAACTTGATTATCTATTTATTGGCCTTTTGGAGATATTGGAGGTTAGGACTTTTAATTTGTCAAGGAGACACAATTGAACCTGTTACATATAGTATGGTCCAATTATTCATCCCTTGCCATCCATTTGGTTGGGATGGTTTCCGTAACTCCAGTACTGAAGCTCAACACTCACATTGGCCTTGGTTGTTGTAAGATCTCAGGGAATATGGACCTGGAAATCCCAAGAAGTGGTCACTCTTGACCACCACCCTACACTCTGGGAAAAGGTCTGTAACCTTGGCCAGCTGCAAAAGAGAAAAAAAGCCCTGTTTTTCTTAAGCTGTTTGTCCTGATACAGACCAGAAAGTGCCCACACCCTCTTGTCTACTTCCCTAAAGCTTCCATGCCCCACTGCCCACACAGTATTGCCTACCTTCCTATGTGCCTCTTAAAAAGTTTGCCAAGACACCTTGTTGTTGCTGGCTGTCCTGCTCCTGAGTTAGATGCCAGACCGCCACACCTTAAAATAAAACCCACTGGCATGGTGGCACATACCTTTAATCCCAGCACTTGGGAGGCAGAGGCAGGTGGATCTCTGTGAGTTCAAGGCCAGCCTGGTCTACATAGTGAGTTCCAGGACAGCTGGAGCTACAGGGGGATCCTGTCTCCCAAAGACCAAAACAACAACAACAACAACAAGAACAATGACAAAGTTATCTTTATCAGAGTCCTGAATACTTTTATGCTGGGGTCTCGCCTCAATATGAATTTAACGGTTCTTACGTCAGTAAGCTTACAAACTATACAGTGTTAAAATCATCCATGTCACAGTTTGTACATGTGTGTATGCGTGTGTGTATGTGTGTGTGTGCGTGTGTGTGTGTGTGTGTGTGTGTGTTCCTGACACATTCTACCACTGTATTATGTCTCTAGCCCTTGATTTTTGGAGATAAGTTTTCACTATGTAGTTCAGCTGGCCTCAAACTTGAGATCCTCCTACCTTGGTCTGCTGAGTGCTGGGCTTACAGGTATGTGCCACCATACCAGAAAATAAGCTTTTCTGAAAGGACCAAGTAGTAAATACTTGTAGGCTCTTTAAGCCAGTCACTACTGAGCAGAGAGGGCAGAGCTCTCTATCTAGGTGCCAGCGTGAGAGGCCCGAGGGCATCATAAGCTTCCAGAGGTGAGATTTTCTTTGAGCGTTGCTCTGAATGAGAACATGGTGAACTGTTTAGAAATAGCATTTGTTTCTTAGAAAAATACAGCTATGCCTGAAGCTGACAGTTTATTTTTTTATCTATGGAGACTCAGCAAGACCCACTTTTCGGTTTCCAAAGGCTTTGCCATGGCCTTTCCACAGTCATCCTTTCTTCCACAAGGAGCCATTAAGGACAGTCACTTTTGATTTTGTGAGTTCCCTGGCTGACAGGGGCTAGTGTTAGGGTGAACGTGTTGGTACCCGCCAGGCCTCGTGCTACTTTTTCCCTCCCTGAACCTCACATGTTTGCATCCTGTCCCAGGAGGCAGCGGCTGCAGCTTGACATTTCAGAAAGGATGAGCCAAGTGTAAGATCGCAGGTGGGATGCTCAGCCCCTCATGACCACGTGTGCTATGTTTTAATTAGTGGAGCTTTGCTTATCTCCAAGACTGTATTTTAATTGCCTGTGGGGCAGCCTTATTTCCTAGGTGAAGGCTCACACAGTCCTACAGAGGTGCAAACATAATTTATTGCTGCTTATCCAAACGTTCCAGAAGGTTCCTATAACCATCATTTTAACTGAAATCAGTTACAGGGAAGAGACCTGTAGGTAAAGAACCAACCCAGTTGTCAAGCCTTGCACCAGCTTCTAACTGAACATCCATTTATCCATAGAGAACCCTTTATTCATTTTAGTATTTTATTTATTTTTACCTTATGAGTGTTTTGCCTCCATGTAATCAAGTGCATCATGTGTGTGCAGTGCCTGCTGAGACCAGAAGAGTGTCTCAGCTCTCCTAGAACTGGAGTTACAGACAGTTGTTCACTGCCATGTGGGTTCAGGGAACTGAGCCCAGGCCCTTTGGAAGAATAGCCAGTGCTTTTAACTGGGGAGACATCTCTCTTGCCCTCAGCAAACCCTTTAAATGTATAAATATGATCTTGGAAGTGAGTAATCATAATAGCTAACTCTAATGAAATTCTTATATTACACTAGGTACTGGGTTAAGACTTTTACACACATATATACATATACATATATTCCACTTTCCCAACTGATAAGGAAGTATTAAGAGGTTTTAATCATCTGCCTTGGTCTCACTGATATTAAGTAACCTACTAAAAGCCACACAGCAAATAAGACACTGAACCTGGGTAGTCTCCAGTGTGCACTTTATGTGATATATGTGTTTTTAAGTGCTTGCATGCTTTTCCGTGTCATCTTCTTCATACTCTTATGTGTTAGAAAAGAGTCTGCATCAGAAGAGTTAAACATAAGGTTTAAAAGACTCCCAACGCCAGAGAAGTTAAGGTCTGTTGAATTAAGATCTCAACATATCTATACTCTTGTTCTCAGACAGGAGTGTCACATGATGCGACAGTTGCACAGATGTGACAGAAAACAACATGATGGAGGACCCTTGCCACTCTTCTGGTCCAGAGCAGCAGGGACTCAGTAACCCCAGACAAGGCACGACTATTCTCTAGCTACATGGTGGGGGGGTGGGGGAGGAGAAGCTCCTGGAAATCCACTCAGAGAATATGGACTTCCTGAGCCAGGAAAGCGGAGAGCAGTAGGCGGTCAGGACACTGAAGATGTTTGAGGAATGCACTTTTGGCGTCTCCCAGTTGTGAGGATTAACTAACTTCTCCTGTACCAGTTCCCTTGAGTGGCACGTGGTAGTTCTGCACCAATCACGTTCTTCTGCTGTCGCCGTTTCCAAATCCAGTAAGGAAGGAAGAGATCTGACTGGCTCAGCAGAGAGCCGGCGTTGCTTTTCTGTGCAGCATCTCCAGGCCAGATCCCGGCCTCGGCACAGGCCCAGGGGAAGATGTTTCTTTGTCACCTGCTCACCCCCGGCACAACCGTTTTTATGGGAAGAGCAGGGAGGACTAAGGATGAGAGTTGGGGGCCAGCAGAGCCACCGTCTACAGCACTGCCTCAGCAGAGTGGGCCAGGGTGGACAGGCATTAATTAACACACGTTCAATGTGTGCTTTACAGAGGGAAACTATAATTTTATACAAACAAGATAAAGTCCCTCTTGTCTAGTGATCGTTTATCTATGGGGAGGTAATTTCTCATTTTTCTCCAGGTTGTACAACTCTGTACAGTTAAATAAACCCAGAGTACTATTTTTTCAAGTTTTTCAAAATTTTCAAGTTTCGAAATTTTGTGAAATTCACGTAAGATGATTTGGTCATATTTAGACCTTTTCACACATCCTCTGCACCCCCTCACTATTCCCCAACTGATTTCATGTACTCTATTAAATCAAATTTGTGTCCCCAAATGTCTTTTGGTGTGGGTGCATCCACACCAAAAGGGTGCAGCCTGGTTAACCTGTCTAATGTCACTGACCCTTCCCCCCCAGCAGCCGCTGATTCCCAGCAGTTCCTCAGCTAGAGCTGGAGTTCTCATCACTTCCCTACTTCTATGCTACGATTTCGTCTGGCTTGAGCTTATGTGGGAACTGTCACCACTGCTGAGTTCAGATCAGGAACTGCCCAGCTGTCCGGAAAGCTGTTTCCTGTGGTCATCCACCACCTCTGGCTCTTACAGTCTTTTTTTTTTTTTTTTTAAATTTTTTTTTTTATTATTTATATTATTTTTTGTTGTGATATGAATGTATTGTCTGCATGCAGGTCTGTGCACCCGTGTCGTGCAATGCCGCGGAGGTCAGAAGAGGGTCTCGGATTCCCCTGGAACTGGAGTTCTCCTGGAATTGGAGTTACAGACGGTTCTTAGCCGCCATGTGGGCGCTGGGGATCGAACCCGGGTCCTCTGTAAGAGCGTCAGTGCTCTTAACCGCTAGGCTATCTCTCCAGCCCCGGCTCTTACAGTCTTGATCTATTCTGTTCCTGGGTTATTTTAGATTGACATTTTCTTTGATTTTGTGAGCCATCCGTCTTCAAGGTACAGCATTCTCTGTCACATTTCTTCCACTTTTTGCCTCTTTCCTCTAAGCTTTTTGAGTTCCTGAGTTATTTATTTCAAGTTTATTTCAGTTTGACTTTTCTGCAGAGATTCTATCTCTATTAAATTATAATTTCATGTTTTGAATTGTTTTAGTTATTTTATTCAACTGTTTGTGTTTTCATGCTGCTAATTCAGTCTTTTATTCAAATCCTCTCTTTAAGTTCCTTGAATATATTTTTTTCAAAAAATATTTCATTTATATTTTTATTTTATGTGTATGAGTGCATTGCCTGCAGGTAAGCACACCTGTGTGGTACAATGCCCTCAGAGGTCAGACAAGGGCTTCAGATCCCCTGGAACTGGAGTTACAGACAGTTGTTAGCTGCTATAGGTGCTGGGAATCAAACCCAGGTCCTCTGAAGGAGCAGCCAGTGCTCCTATCCTCTGCACCATCTCTCCAGCCCCCAAATTCCTTGAACATATTTATAATTTTTATTTTCAAATAAATGTCTGCACATCCACTAGGTTGTCATTCTTAGAAAACTTTACAATGGAGTTGTTAGTTTGTGCAGTGCACACATTAACTTGGTTATTTATGTTGTTTGTGGTATTTTAAATTTTATTTTATTTTTCATTTTTTAAAATTTATTGTTTTATATATATGTTTTGTGGAAAATTATGTTATAAATCGAATCTAGACCTGTGTCCCCCTCACAACCACCCCCCCACACCACCATATTCAGCGTTTCAGTCAGTTTTTTGATGCAGTCTTTTCTGTTGTTGGTGTTGTTGTTTTTTCCAATATGCATCACTTCCCACAAGAAATATTTACAACTAGGTTATTGGCACTAGCATCCATAGATGAGGGATATCGTTCATCATTTGTTTTTCTGAGACTGTGTTACTTCACTTAACATAATATCATCTAGTTCCATCCATTTACCTGCAAAGTTTATGATGTTGTCTTTTTTTTAACTGCTGCATAGAACTCCATTATGTAGATGTACCACATTTTCTCTATCCACTTGTCAGTTGAGGGGTATTTGGGTTGGTTCAAGCTTTTTGCTATTGTGAACAGAGCTGCAATAAACATAGCTGTGCATGGATCTCTGCAGTAAGAAGAGTCTTGTGGGAGTGATATGACTGGGTCAGATGGTAAGCTCATTTTGAGTCTTCCAAGGGTTCTCCACACTGCTTTCCATAGTGGCTGTACAAGTTTACATTCCCACCAGCAATGGATGAGTGTTGCCCTTTCCCCACAACCTCTCCAGCACTTGGTATCGTTTGTTTTCTTGATCCTAGCCAGTCTTATTGGAGTGAGGTGATATCTTAGAGTGGTCTTAGTTTGCATTTCCTTAATTATTGGCCATGTTGAACACTTTTAAAGATGGTTCTCAGCCATATCTAATCCCTCACTGGTGAAGTCTTTGTTCAGCTCTTTGTTCCCCGCCTTTTGAGTGATTCATTTGTTTTCTTTCTTCTTTGTTTTTTGAGTAGTTTATATACTCTGGAAATCAGTGCTTTGTCAGATGTATCTGCAGTGAAGGTTTCTTCCCACTCAGTAGGTTTTCTCTTCACTTCCTTGATCGTTTCTTTTGATGTACAGAAGCTTTTGAGTTTAATGAGGTCCCATTTGTCAATTGTTGACCTTAATTCTTGCACAGTGGCTGTCTGAATTAGGAAGTCTTTTCCTGCACCTATGTCTTGTAGTCTGCTGCCAACTTTTTCTTCTATGGCCTTCAGAGTATGGGGTTTCACATTGAGGTCTTTGATCTATCTGGAGTTGACTTTTGTACAGGGCAAGAGGTAGGGGTTTAATTTCATTCTCCTACAAGTGGTGATCCAGTTTTGCCAGCACCACTTGCTGAAGATGCTGTCTTTCCTCCATTGTGTCTTCTTGGCCCCCTTGTCAAATATGAGGTGGCTGAAATTGTATGTGCTCAGGTTTGGATCTTCAGTTTTGTTCCATTGGTCAACAGATCTGTTTTTGTGCCAGTACAAAGCTGTTTTTGTGACTATAGCCATGTTGTATAGTTTGAGATCTGGTATAGAGATTCCCCCCTGTATTGCTCTTTTCACTCAGGGTTGCTTTGGTTATTCAGGGTCTTTTGTTTCTCCAAATGAAATTAAGGACTTTTCTTTCTAAGCCCATGAAGAAACTCTTGGGGGTTTTAATTGGAATTGCATTAAATCTGTACAAGAGTTTGGGAAGAATGGACATTTTTACTATATTAATTTTCCCAATCAATGACCAAGGGAGGTTTCTCCATCTTCTGATGTCTTCTTCAATTTCCTTCTTCAGGGGTTTGAATTTTTTTGTAGAGATCTTTGGTGTCCTTGGTTAGGTTTGTTTCTAGGTATTTTATTGTTTTTGAGGCTATTGCAAGTGGGAAGTTCTCCTTGTATTCCTTCCTCAGTTGCTTGTTGTTGGTGTAAAGAAAGGCCATTGATTTTTTTAGGTTAATTTTGTATCTTGCCACTTTACTGAAGCTCTTAATCGTTTCTAGGACTTTTCTGGTGGAATTTTTAGCATCCCTTAAGTAAAACAATCATATCATCAGCAAAAAGGGATAGTTTGACTTCTTCTTTTCCAATTAGAAATGTAACATTGTAAAAATGTCCATTCTACTGGGGCTGGAGAGATGGCCTAGCGGTTAAGAGCACTGACCGCTCTTGCAGAGGACCCGGGTTCAATCCCCAGCACCCACATGGTGGCTAAGAACCATCTGAAGCTCCAATTCCAGGAGAACTCCAGTTCCAGGGGAATGCGACACCCTCTTCTGTCCTCCGCGGCATTACATGACTACAGACTTGCATGCAGACAGTACATTTATACACATACAAAAATGAATAAAAAAAGTCCATTCTACTAAATCTCTTGTATAGATTTAATGCAATTCCAATCAAAATCCCCAAGAGTTTCTTCATAGGCTTGGAAAAAAAAGTCCTTAAATTTATTTGGAAAAACAAAAGACTCTGAAGAGTCAAAACAACCCTGAGTGGAAAGAGCTACACAGGGGGATCTCTATACCAGACTTCAATCTATACTACAGGGCTATAGTCATAAAAGCCTGTACTGGCAAAAAAAAAAGACCTGTTGACCAATGGAACAAAACTGAATATCCAAACCTGAGCACATACAATTTCAGCCATCTCATATTTGACAAGGGGGCCAAGAAGACACAATGGAGGAAAGACAGCATCTTCAGCAAGTGGTGCTGGCAAAACTGGATCACCACTTGTAGGAGAATGAAATTAAACCCCTACCTCTCACCCTGTCCAAAAGTCAACTCCAGATGGATCAAAGACCTCAACGTGAAACCCCAAACTCTGAAGGCCATAGAAGAAAAAGTTGGTAGCAGACCACAAGACATAGGCATGGGAAAAGACTTCCTAAATCAGATAGCAGCTGTGCAAGAATTAAGGTCAACAATTGACAAATGGTATCTCATTAAACTCAAAAGCTTCTGTATATCAAAAGAAACAATCAAGGAAGTGAAGAGAAATCCCACAGAGTGGGAGGAAACCTTCACTGCAGATACATCTGACAAAGCATTGGTTTCCGAATATATAAACTACTCAAAAAACAAATGACCTACTCAATAGATGGAGCAAAGAGCTGAACAGAGACTTCACAAGTGAGGAATTAGAGATGGCTGAGAAACACCTTAAGAAGTGTTCAACATCACTAATCATTAAGGAAATGCAAATCAAAACCACTTTAAGATATCATCTTACTCCAATAAGACTGGCTAGGATCAAGAAAACAAATGATACCAAGTGCTGGAGAGGTTGTGGGGAAAGGGGAACACTCATCCACTGCTGGTGGGAATGTAAACTCGTACAGCCACTATGGAAAGCAGCGTGGAGAACCTTTGGAAGACTTGGAATGAACTTGCCACCCGACCCAGCCATACCACTCCTAGGCGTGTACCCCCAAGACTCCCCCCACCACAGAGATATATGCTCGGCCATGTTTATTTCAGCTCTCTTCACAATAGCAAGGAGCCGGAACCAACCCAAATGCCCCTCAACTGATGAGTGGATAGAGAAAATGTGGTACATCTACATAATGGAGTTCTATGCAGCAGTAAAGAAAGACAACATCATGAGCTTTGCAGGAAAATGGCTGGAGCTAGAGGACATCATGCTGAGTGAAGTAACACTGTCCCAGAAAAACAAATAACGAATGGTATCCCTCATCTGTGGATGCTAGTGCCAATTACCTAGTTGTAAGTATTTCCTGTGCATGGCCCCTTGAGCTTTTGTCAAAGTTGTGAGTGATGCATATTGGAAGCAACAACAACAACAACAGAAAGGACTGCATCAAAGAACTGGCTGAAATAGTGAACTTCTGCTCAAAACAGTCAACTTCCACATGGAGAATATTGAGAAAGACTGAGAAAGAGATGAAAAGCATGTTTGGCAGAATGCATGAGCTCTGGTGGGGTGGGGGGAATGGGGGGCATGGGTCTATATTTGATAAAAAATAAATAAATGGAATGTGTCTCTAGTTTCCCCATTTAGGATGATATTGGTTGTAGGTTTCCTGTATATGGCTTTGATTACATCGAGGAATGATCCCTCCAATCCAATTCCTTCTACGACTTTAAGCATGAAAGGATGCTGGATTTTGTCAAAGGCCTTTTCTGCATTAATTGAGATGATGGTGGCGTTTTTGTCTTTCACTCCATTTATATGTTTGATGATATTTATTGATTTTTGTATGTTGAACCATCCCTGCATCTCTGGTTTGAATCCAACTTGGTCATGATGGATGTTCTTCTTGACGTGGGTCTGTATGCAGTTTGCCAGAATCCTGTTGAGAATTTTTGCATAGGCGTTCATTAATGAGATGGGTCTGTAGTTCTCCTTTTTGGTTGTATCTTTGTCTGGTTTTGGTATTAGAGTGATGCTGGCTTCATAGAAGGAATTTGGAGAATTCCCTCTGTATCTTTCTGAACAATTTGAGTAATAATGGTTGTAAGTCTTTTTGAAATGTTTTATAGAATTCTTCTGTGAAACCATCTGGGCCTGGGCTTTTTTAGTTGGGATGTTTCTTATGACATCTTCAATTTCTTCATGTATTATGGGTCTCTTTAAGCTGCTGATCTCTTCTTAGTTGAGCTTTGGTTATTCCCAGGATTTCAGATATTCATCCATTTCTTCTAGGTTTTCAAACTTTGTAGAATATAGGTTTTTGAAGTATTCCCATATGATTTTCTGTATCTTTTCATTGTCTATTGTGATATTTCCCCTTTCATCAGAGATTCTGTTGATTTGGAGTTGTTCCTTCTTTCTTTTCGTTAACTGGGCTAGAGGTCTGTCTACCTTGTTTATTCTCTCAAAGAACTAACTTTTGGATTCATTGATTTTTTTTCTGTATGGTTTTCTTTATTTCTATTTCATTGATTTCCGCTCTGGTTTTTGTTATTTCTTCCTGTCTGCTGCATTTAGGGTTCATTTGTTGTTGTCTTTTATGTATATTTAGCTGCAGTGTTAGATCATTCACTTGTGCCCTTTCTGGTTTTTTGATATAGGCACTCAGGGGCTATAAACTTCCCTCCTAGGACTGCTTTTAAAGTGTCCCATAGGTTTTGGTGTGTTGTATTATCATTGTCATTCAATTCCAGGAATGCTTTTATTTCTTTATTTCTTCCTTGACTCATTCATTATTCAGAAGAGTGTTGTTTAGTCTCCATGTGTTCTTGTAGGTTGTAGGGCTTATCCTGGTGTTGATATTGAACTTTATTGCACTGTGGTCTGATAGAATGCATAAAATATTTCAATCGTTTTGTATTTGTTCAGTTTTTTTCTGTCTCCCAGTATGTGGTTGATTTTGGAGAATGTTCCATGGGGTGCGGAGTAGAAAGTGTATTCTCTGGTACTTGGGTGGAATATTCAGTAGATGTCTGCGCGGTCCATTTGGTGTATTCAGTTCAGATGTCTCTCTGTTTATCCTTTGTCCTGTTGATCTGTCCAAAGGACTTAGTGGGGTATTGAAGTCCCCTACTATGAGTGTGCTGGGAGTAATCTGTGCCTTGAAGACCTAAAGAATTGTCTTTATAAAGTTTGGTGCACCGAGTTTGGTGCATATATATTCATGATTGTGAAGTCTTCATGGTCAATTGTTCTTTTAATGATAAAGATGTAATGGCCCTCTTTGTCTCTTCTGATTTCTTTTACTTTGAAGTCTATTTTGCCTGATATTAAAATAGCAACACCTGCTTTCTTTTTTTTACCATTTGCTTGGATTATTTTTCTATCCCTTCACCTTAAGTTGGTGGCTATCCTTGAGATTGAGATGGGTTTCTTGTAGACAGCATATTGATGGGCTCTGTTTCCTAATCCAAACTCCCAGTCTATGTCTTTTATTGGTGAGTTTAGTCCATTAATATTTAAGGTTATAATTTAAAGATGTATGTTGCTTCCTTTCACTTTATTATCCATTTGCATTTTTAGTCTTGTTTTCTACTTCTGCAGTTATGTTTTTACTAGTTTCTTTTTCTAGGTGCTCGGGGATAGTTACTCCTCTCTTCTGTCCTTTGAATTGCTTCAAGTATTTTCTGAAGGGTTTGTTTTCTGGAAATGTATTCTATCATCTTGTTTATGTCATGGAAGATTTTTCTCTCTCCTTCAACTATAATTGACATTTTTGTTGGGTATAGTAACCTGGGTTGGCATCTATAGTCCTTTAACACTGGGAATGCTTTGCTCCATGTTCTTCTTGCTTTCATGGTTTGCAGTTTGTCAGTTGTAATTCTGATGGGTTTCCCCTTATATGTAACTTGTTGTTTTTCTTTTGTGGCTTTCAGAATTTTGTCATTGTTTTGGGTGTCTAGCATTTTAACTATGATATGGCTATGGTGTGGGGAATTTCTTTTCTGATCTAGTCTGTTTGGAGTTCTATGTGCTTCTTGTACTTGTATGGGTTTGTCTTTTTTTAGTTTGGGAAAATTTTCATCTATTATTCTGTTGAAGATCTGATCAATACCATTCTCTTGGGATTCTTCTCCTTCCTCTATTCCTATGATGTGGAGGTTTGATCTTTTCATAGTGTCCCATATTTCCTGGTTGTTCCACTTTTGTGTATTTAGAAATTTTTCATAATCTTTATTTGAGCTTTTTAGTTGTTCTGTGTTATCTTCCAGGTCTGATATTCTTTGTTCTGCTTCCTCCATTCTATTTCAGAGGCTTTTTCCATTCCTTTCCTCTTGATTGGATGAGTGTTCTATTTCCTTTTTCATTTCATCCTGTGAACTGTTGGTTTTGATATTTTGTGATCAGGATCCTATTCAGAGTGCCTTTATTGGGACTATAAATTCCAGTGTATCCTCTACATTCTCTTCTATCAGGCGCAGTGTATTACATTTTATGCTGAAGTCCTTGATCCTTTGTGTTGAGTTGTGCAGAGAAGCCACCCGCGCTGTCGTTTATTCTTCTACAGTGTCTATTTCAGTCTATCCGTTTGAACCCGCACAATTTGTTTATAAATGCTATTTCTAGCCAGGTGTGGTGGTGCCCGCATTTAATCCCAGCACTCGGGATACAGAGAAAGTAGATCTCGTGAGTTCAATCCAGCTGGTACAAAAGGAGCCACCGAAGCTGTGGCGGGGAGACGTCCTCCATAACCACCCAATACAAGCCAATCCTCAATGGCAGCACCTTTAATCCCAGCACTCCGGAGGCAGCGGCAAGTGGATCGTGAGTCAGGACAGCCCAGCTGCTCCGAGCATAGTTCCAGTTAGGGGGACTTTAAATGGGACCTGTCATTCAAAGATCACATAAAAAACTGAATTAATAAATCCATGCAATATTCCCCAGTGTATATTTTGACCCCTTGATCAAAATCAGATTGCATTGTATGTGTAGATTTAATTCTGAGTTTTCAATTCTATCCCATACTCCTGTTTCTTATTAGTCTGAACCCTCTTTAACACGTTACGTATGCCCTTCCAAAGCTATTTCTTGTACATGCTATTTCTCTATGATAATTTTTTGGGCTTCCCTATGACATTGCCGCTATTGTCAATTTTCTGCAACTTTTTTTTGTCACTTATGTAGAGTTCTTGGCGCTAATAGATCGCTTTTTGTGGAATTTCCCTTTTTGCATCCTTCATTCCTTCCTTTTCCTAGATCCCTTCTTTCTTCTCTCTTCATTTTCTACGTCGCCCCTTTCCCGTCCTGTTTATCTCTTTGATTTCTGCTTCATATGCATCCACAGCCCCTCCCCAACACCATTTCTTTTCCATGCTCTTTGTTTTTCCTTCCTTTGTTCTAACTCTCTCTTCTCTCTCTCTTCTCTCTCTTCTCTCTCTTTCTTCTATCTTTTTTTTTGCCCCGCTCTTGCAGAGGACCCGGGGTTTCAATCCCCAGCACCCACATGGTGGCCTAAGAACCATCTGAAGCCTCCAATTGCCAGGAGCAAGCTCAGTTCCAGGGGAAATGCGACACCTCTTTCTGTCCTCCGCGGCATTACATGACTACAGACTTGCATGCAGACAGTAATTTATACACATACAAAAATGATAAAAAAGTCCTTTACTAAATCTCTTGTATAGATTTTAATGCAATTCCAATCAATCCCCAAGAGTTTCTTCATAGGCTGGAAAAAAAAAGCCTTAATTGATTTGGAAAACAAAAGACTCTGAATAGCAAACAACCCTGTTAAAGAGCTACACCAGGGGGATCTCTATACCAACTTCAATCTATTAATACAGGGCTATAGTCATAAAAAAAAGCCTGGTACTGGCAAAAAAAATAAACCTGTTGACCAATGGAACAAAACTGAATATCCAAACCTGAGCACATACCATTTCAGCCATCTCATATTTGACAAGGGGCCAAAGACACAAAATGGAGGAAAGACAGCATCTTCAGCAAGTGGTGCTGGAAAACTGGATCAAACACTTGTAAGGAGAATTGAATTAAACCCCTACCTCTCACCCTGTCCACAAGTCAACTCCAGAGGATCAAAGACCTCAACGTGAAACCCCAAACTCTGAAGGCATAAGAAGAAAAAGTTGGGAGCAGACCACAAGACATAGGCATGGGAAAGCTTCCTAAATCAGATAGCAGCTGTCAAGAATAAGGTGACAACTGAAAATGGTATCTCATTAAACTCAAAAGCTTCTGTATATCACAAGAAACAATCAAGGAAGTGAAGAGAATCCCACAGAGTGGGAAAACCTCATGCAAACATCTGACAAAGCATTGGTTTCCGAAATATAAACTACTCAAAAAACAAATGACCTACTCAATAGATGGGCAAAGAGCTGAACAGAGACTTCACACGTAGGAGAGAAATTAGAGATGGCTGAGAAACACCCTTAAGAAGTGTTCAACATCACTAATCATTAAGGAAATGCAAATCAAAACACTTTAAGATATCATCTACTCCAATAAGAACTGGCTAGGATCAAGAAAACAAATGATACCAAGTGCTGAGAGGTTGTGGGGAAAAGGGAACACCTCATCCACTGCTGGTGGGATGTAAACTCGTACAGCCACTATGGAAACAGCGTGTAGACCTTGGAAGACTTGGAATGAACTTGCCACCCGACCCGCCCATACCACTCCTAGGCGTGTACCCCCAAGACTCACCCCACCCACAGAGATATATGCTCGGCCATGTTTATTTCAGCTCTCTCACAATAGCAAGGAGCCGGAACCAACCCAAATGCCCACTCAACTGATGACGGGATAGAGAAAATTGGTACATCTACATAATGATAGTTCTATGCAGCAGTAAAGAAAGACAACATCAGGCTTTGCAGGAAAATGGCTGAGGCTAGAGGACATCATGCTAAATGAAACAAACACATGCCAAAAACAAAAAAAAAAACGAATGGTATCCCTCATCTGTGGATGCTAGTGCCATTACCTAGTGTAAGATTTTTTTGTGCATGGCCCTTGAGCTTTTGTCAAAGTTGGAGTGATGCATCATTGGAAGCAACAACAACAACAACAGAAAGGACTGCATCAAGAACTGGCTGAAATAGTGAACTTCTGCTCAAAACAGTCAACTTCCACATGGAGAATATTGAGAAAGACTGAGAAAGAGATGAAAAGCATGTTTGGCAGAATGCATGAGTCTCTGGTGGGGTGGGGGGAATGGGGGCATGGGTCTATATTTGATTAAAAAATAAATAAATGAATGTGTCTCTAGTTTCCCCATTTAGGATGATATTGGTTGTAGTTTCCTGTAATGGCTTTGATTACATCGAGAATGATCCCTCCAATCCAATTCTCTTCTACGACTTTAAGATGAAAGGGATGCTGGATTTTGTCAAAGGCCTTTTCTGCATTAATTGAATGATGGTGGCGTTTTTTGTCTGTTCACTCCACTATATGTTTTGATGATATTTAATTGATTTTATGTTGACCATCCCTGCCTCTCTGTTTGAATCCAACTTGGTCATGAGGATGTTTTTGATGTGGGTCTGTATTGCAGTTTGCCAGGAAAATCCTGTTGAGAATTTTTGCATAGGCGTTCATTAATGAGATGGTCTCTGTAGTTTCCTTTTTGGTTGTATCTTTGTCTGGTTTTGGTATTAGAGTGATGCTGGCTTCATAGAAGGAATTTGGAGAATTCCCTCTGTTTCTTCTTGAAAAATTGATAATAATGGTTGTAAGTCTTTTTGAAATTTTTATAGAATTCTTCTGTGAACCATCTGGGCCTGGGCTTTTTTAGTTGGGTGTTTTCTTATGACATCTTCAATTTTTCATGTATTATGGGTCTCTTTAAGCTGCTGATCTCTTCTAGTTTTAGCTTTGGTTATTCCCAGGATTTCAGATATTCATCCATTTTCTAGGTTTTCAAACTTTGTAGAATATAGGTTTTTGAAGTATTCCATATGATTTTCTGTATCTTTTCATTGTCATTGTGTTATTTCCCCTTTCATCAGAGATTCTATTGATTGTGTTGTTGTTTCCTTTTTTCTTTTGTTTTAACTGGGCTAGAGGTCTGTCTACCTTGTTTTTCTCTCAAAGAACTAACTTTTGGATTCATTGATTTTTTTTCTGTATGGTTTTCTTTATTTCTAATTCATTGATTTCCGCTCTGGTTTTGTTATTTTTTTCTGTCTGCTGCATTTAGGGTTCATTTGTTGTTGTCTTTTATGTATATTTAGCTGCAGTGTTAGATCATTCACTTTGTGCCCTTTCTGTTTTTTTGAATGTAGGCACTCAGGGCTATAAAACTTCCCTCTAGGATGCTTTTAAAGTGTCCCATGGTTGGTGTGTTGTATTATCTTGTCTTCAATTTCCAGATGCTTTTTTCTTTTATTCTTCCTTGACTCATTCATTATTCAGAAAGAGTGTTGTTTAGTCTCCATGTGGTCGTTGTAGGTTGTAGGGCTTATCCTGGTGTTGATATTGAACTTTATTGCACTGTGTTTTTCTGATAGAATGCATGAAATATTTCAATCGTTTGTATTTGTTCAGTTTTTTTCTGTCTCCAGTATGTGGTGATTTTGGAGAATGTTCCATGGGGTGCGGAGTATGAAAGTGTATTCTCTGGTACTTGGGTGGAATATTCGTAGATGTCTGCGCGGTCCATTTGGTGTATGTATTCAGTTCAGATGTCTCTCTGTTTATCTTTGTCCGTTGATCTGTCCAAAGGACTTAGTGGGGTATTGAAGTCCCCTACTATGAGTGTGCTGGGAGTAATCTGTGCCTTGAAGACCTAAAGAATTGTCTGTTATAAAGTTTGGTGCACCGAGTTTGGTGCATATATATTCATCGATTGTGAAGTCTTCATGGTCAATTGTTCTTTTATGATAAACGAGTAATGTAATGGCCCTCTTTGTCTCTTCTGATTTCTTTTACTTTGAAGTCTATTAAAAAAAAAAAATATAAAAAAAAACCTTGCTTTCTTTTTTTTACCATTTGCTTGGATTTTTTTTCTATCCCTTCACCTTAGTGGTGGCTATCCTTTAGATTGAGATGGGTTTCTTGTGACAGCATATTGATGGGCTCTGTTTCCTAATCAAACTCCCAGTCTATGTCTTTGATTGGTGAGTTTAGTCCATTAATATTTAAGGTTATAATTAAAGATGTATGTTGCTTCCTTTCACTTTATTATCCATTTGCATTTTAGTACTTGTTTTCTACTTCTGCAAGTTTTTTTCTAGTTCTTTTTCTGGGTGCTCAGGGATAGTTACTCCTCTCTTCTGTCCTTTTGATGCTTCAAGTATTTCTGAAGGGTTGTTTTCTGGAAATGTATTCTATCATCTTGTTTATGTCATGGAAGATTTTCTCTCTCTTCAACTATAATTGACATTTTGTTGGGTGATAGTAACCTGGGTTGCACTTATAGTCCTTTAACACTGGGAATGCTTTGCTCCATGTTCTTCTTGCTTTCATGGTTTGCAGTTTGTCATTGTAATTCTGATGGGTTTCCCCTTATATGTAACTTGTTGTTTTTCTTTTGTGGCTTCAGAATTTTGTCATTGTTTTTGGGTGTCTAGCATTTTTAACTATGATAGGCTATGGTGTGGGGAATTTCTTTTCTGATCTGTCTGTTTTGGAGTTCTGTGTGCTTCTGTTACTTGTATGGGTTTGTCTTTTTTTAGTTTGGGAAATTTTCATCTATTATTCTGTTGAAGATCTGATCATACCATTCTCTTGGGATTCTTCTCCTTCGCTATTCTATGATGTGGAGGTTTGATCTTTTCATAGTGTCCCATATTCCTAGGTTTGTTCCACTTTTGTGTATTAATCTTTTCATAATCTTTATTTGAGCTTTTAGTTGTCTGTTTATCTTCCAGGTCTGATATTCTTTGTCTGCTTCCTCCATTCTATTTCAGAGGCTTTTTGCATTCCTTTCCTCTTGATTGGATGAGTGTTCTATTTCCTTTCTTCATTTCATCCNTTTTTTTTTTTTTTCCTTTTTTTTTTCTTTTTTTTTTCTTCTCCTCTTTTTCTTCCCTTCCTTCTTTATCCTTTTCTCTTTCCCTTATCTTTGCCTTTTCTTCCCTCCTCCCCTTTTTCCCCCCTTTTTCCCCTCTCCTCTCCTCTTTCCTCTTTTCTTCCTTTCTCCTCTTCTTTTTCCCCTCCTTTTCTTCTTCTCCCTTTTCTTTTTTTTCCTCCTCTCCTTCCTTCCCTCTCTTCTCTTTCCCTTTTTCTTTTTCCTTTTCCTTTCTCCTTCTTTTCCTCCCCCCTCTTTCTTTTTTTTTTTTCTCTTTTCTTCTTTTTTTTTTTTCCCCTCTTTCTCTTTTTTTTCCTTTCTCCCCTTTTTCCCCCCTCCTTCCCCCCTTTCCTTCCCCTTCTTCCCTTCTTTCTTCTTCCTTCCCCTTTTCTTCTCTTTTTCTCTTTTTTTTCTCTTCTTTTTTTTTTCTTTTTCCCTTTCTTTTTTTTTTCTTTTCTTTCTCTTTTTTTTTCCCTTCGTGGGTTCAGTAATCATGTTTTTCATCTTTTCTGGTGATTTCTTTAGTATTTCATACTTCCTTTGGAGCTCTCAATCTCTTTCTTGGTGTCCTTACTTTCGCTGGTTGGCTTCGCTTTTCATGTTTCACTTCCTTCTGGAGTTGTAATCTTTCTACCCTCAGTTCTTTTGGAGTTTTATTTGTCTCTTTCTTCCTTTCAGGGTTCTTCCCAAAGTTTGTCATTGTCTCCCTCTAGGTCCTTCTTGAGTTTTTCATTCTTTCTCTTAGTTCTCTGACTTCTTTATTTTCTTTAAATTTCTCTGAATAGGTGGCAATTGTTCCTCTAAGATCTGTTCTGTTGGGTCACCCCCAGGGGGATCCCACTGTAAATCTCTTAGGTTTGGTAGAGTTTGTGAATTTCTGTTTTTCCCATGTTGTCCTTTGTTATGTCCTGGCATGTGGGTTTCCCTTTTTTTGGCCTGTATCTGGTTTGATCACAAATATCTTTTTCACTGTGTGAAGGCTTTGCTTGCTTGCCTCCTCGAGATGCATTTTTTTTTTTTTTCTCCTTGTATAGAGTGTTGACCTGGTTCTAGGTGTTCAGCTTTCACGTTTTGTTTATATATTGAAGTCTAATCATCTCCCTTATTTTCTGAAGGTTCTCAAAACAGTCCCTTGGACACCTCTCAGCAATTCCAGCTGGAGGCGGCGGGGCAGTACGCTGTGTTCAGTCGTCCTGGGAAGTCCCGATCTAAGTACCTCCATGCCTCCCAGCTCAAGTGGCAACAGGCCCACTTTTAATACCAGCTAAAGGGCAACTCTGCCGGCGACAGCCACACCAGACATGGATTTAAACCAGGCTCCCTTTAATCCCAGGTAGCCAGGCAACTCCACCTGCAGCCATGCCAAGACAAGGATTTAGCTATCCAATAAGACCAATGAAGTCAATTATCAAACAACCCAGTGGAGTAAATCTATCCAAAATCTTCCTAGCTGACGTGCCCAGGCTCCTACCTATGCTTCAGGTTGGTCCTGGGAAACGCCCGATGCTCAAGACCAGTCACAACTCCCATTGTGGGTCTTGAAATGACACTAGGCATCTGGACTCAAATCAGTGGTGGTGTCATTGGTGTGGGTTGGTGATCTTGTTGAATGGTTGTCTGTGACTTCTTTGCTGTTTCCCCACATTGTCAGCTGTGGCCGAGTTGGTGAAGCATGGCATGTAGAGGGTCTCAGTGAATTCAAAGATAGGTACACTTTTGAGTTGAGGTTGCAGGATTAACTACTCAGTCTTGGAACAGCAGGCTGGGTGGTTCCTAGGTAAATAGGTTGGCTGATGGGTCAGGATGGGAGATCTTTCAGCTCTGGGGTTACATGGATCACAGGGACTACAGCAGGGCTGAAAGTTGGAATTACAGAGTGGAGGGAAGTGTGGGAAAGGCAACTCTCCTGTCAGGTCTGAGTGCCATCAGGTCTGAGTGCCATCAGGTCTGAGTGCTGGCAGGTCTGGGGACACACACAAGGCCTTGGACAGGTCTGAGATCTAAGATGGCAGAAAGTGCAATTTTTTTACAAACAAGCTAACAAGTCCCTCTTGTCTAAAGGGCATTTATATTTGGGGAGATAATGTCTTATTTTTCTCCAGGTTGTATAACTCCTTCCATAGTGAATCTACCCACAGCACTAATTTTTTATTGAATTTTCCAAAATTTCCTCTGGTAATATTTCTCATATATTGTCCAATATATATATTTCCACTATAATATATATCTCTATCTATATATATATATATATGGGTGTCCAATATATATTATATATGGACATATATATATCATGACATATTATATATATATGGACATCTCCAATTATATATATTGGAGATATATATATATATGGAGATATATATATAATATATATCCATATATACAGCCTAGTTGAGTCCAAATTTGTGTCCTCTGATGACCTTATTGTGGGTCCATCCCCTAGAACCTGACTAACCTACCTAGTATCACACCCATTTTTTCATTTTTTATTTAAATTTATTTATTTTTTAAGGATTCACAATATAAGAAACAGTTGTTTTCAGATCACATTAACATTAGTCACTATCTCCATACAATTAGGTATTGTCATTTCTGGCCTCTAGTATAAAAGAAAAACAATTACGGTAATTGGCGCTAGCATCAACACATGAGGGATACCATTCATAAGGTTTTTTTGGGACTGTTTACTCATTAGCATGACTCTTCTAGTTCCATCCATTTTACTGCAAAATACATAAATGTCTCTTTCTTTTTTAAAAAATATTTATTTATTTTTTATGTGTGTGAATGTACTGTATGCACGAGGTTTGTGCACCGTGTCATGCAATGCCATGGAGGCAGAAGAGGGTTGTCGGATTTCCCTGGAACTGGAGTTCTCCTGGAATTGGATTCAGATGGTTCTCAGCGCCATGTGGGTGCTGGGGATGAAGAACCCGTGGTCCTCTGTAAGAGCAGTTGGTGCTTTTTAACCACTAGGCCATCTCTCCAGCCCTGATGCCATCTTTTCTTACTGCTGCCCGAAACTCCTTGTGTGTAGATGTACCACTTTTCTCTATCCACCCATCCGTTGAGGGGCACTTGGGTTGGTTCCGGCTCTTTGCTATGTGAGGAGCTGCATAACATAGTTCGCATGTATCTCTGTGGTAGAATGGTCTTGTGGTATATATGCCAGGAGTGGTATGGCTGGTCAGGTGGCCAGCTCATTCTGAGTCTTCCAAGGGTTCTCCACACTGCTTTCCATAGTGGTTGTATGAATTTCATTCCACCAGCAGTGGATGGTTTTCTCGTTTCCCCCGAACTCTCCAAACTTGGTCTTCTTTGTTTTCTTGATCGTTAGCCGTCTTATCAGAGTGAGATGATTCTCTTGAAGTGGTTTTAATTGCATTTCCTTATTAATTATTAGCGATGTTGTGACACTCTTTAAGATGTTTCTCAGCCTCTCTAATTCCTCGCTTGTGTAGTCTCTGTTCAGCTTTTTGCTCCATCTTCTGAGTGGGGTCATTTGTTTCTTTGTATCACACCTTTAAGAAGACTGAGTCCCCCCTCCTAGCAGCTTTGGGTTCCCCGTAGTTCCTTAGCTATGGTTGGAGTTTCTTCCCACTTCTCCATGTCTATGCTAGGATTTTGTCTGGCTTGAGCTTCCATGGGTCTTGGGCATGCTGCACCACCTGGCTGTGAGTCCTTACGAAAAAATTTCCCAAGCCGGGCATGTGGCGCACGCCTCCTTTATCCTGCAATTGGGGGCAGAGGCAGGCGGATCTTTGTGAATTGAAGGCCAGGCCTGGTCTACAGAGTGAATTCCAGGACAGCTGGGGCACCAGAGAGACCCCTGTCTCAAAAAGACAAAAACACAAAATGTTCACCAAGGAAAACTCTGCTCCGTGCTCACCCGCCCCTGCGGTCTCTTACAATCTTTGTGCCCACTCTTCCACAATGATCTTCTGGAGCCTTGCGGATGCACAAGTTGCTAAGGAAGCCCTATATGGGGGATAACACAGCCTGCAGGTCTCTTACATCTCACCTTGGCCTGATGGGGGTCTCGTGGTGTTAATCACCATCTGATGCATAAGGAGACTTCAAGCTGAAATTGGAAGATTGTATTAATCCATGGGTATAACAATAATGTCTTATGAGTCAGTTTAAGACTATGTCTATTAATTAAATAATAGATAATAATAATCTTCCCGCCCCTTCCCACCCCCCCCTTTCCTTCAGTCAGTTTTTTGATGCGTCTTTTCTTTCTGTTGTTGTTCTTTAATATGCATCCCTCTCCACAAGAATATTTACAACCGGGTTATTGCACTAGCATCACATATGAGGGATGATACCATTGCTCGTTAGTTTTCTTGATTGTGTTACTTCATCTTTACTATCCTCACTCCATCCATTTACGCAAGTTCGTCCACATCCAAGATTACATTTTCTTCTTTCTTTATTGCTGCATAGAACTCCATTGTGTCATGTACCACATTTTTTCTATCTCACTTCATCAGTTGAGGGCATTGGTGGTTCCATCTTTTTGCTATTGTGAACGACGCACTAATATGCTGTGCATGTATTTCTGCCGTAAGATGAGTCTTGGTGGGTATAACACAGGAGTGGTAGGACGGGTAAATGGTAGTCCATTTTTAGTCTTCAAGGTTCTCCACGCATTTCCATAGTGCTGTACAAGTTTACATTCCCACCAGCAATGGAAGAGTGTTCCCCTTTCCCCACACCTCTCCAAGCACTTGGTATCATTGTTTTTTGATCCTGGCCAGTCTTATCGGAGTGAGTGTGATATCTTGAGTGGTCTTAGTTTACATTTCCCTAATTATAGTGATGTGAACAGTTTTTTAGATGTTTCTCAGCCATCTCTGTTCCTCCTCTTGAAGTCTATTCAGTTCTTTGCTCCATCTTTTGAGTGATTCATTTTTTTTCTTTCTTCTTGTTTTTTGGTAGTTATATACTCTGGAAATTAGCTTTTGTCAGAGTATCTGCAGTAAAGGTTTCCTCCCACTCAGTGGGTTTTTCTTTACTTACTTTATTGTTCTTTTGATGATACAGAAGCTTTTGAGTTTAATGAGGTCCCATTTGTCAATTGTGACTTATTCTTGTGCAGCTGCTGTTCTGATTTAGGAAGTCTTTTCCTATGCTTTTCTTGTGGTTCTGTAACTTTTTTTTCTTCACCTCTAGAGTTTGGGTTTCCATTGAGGTTTGAATCCATCTGGAATTGACTTTTGTGCAAGGCGAGAGGTAGGGGTTTAATTTCATTCTTCTACAAGTGGTGATCCAGTTTTGCCAAGCACCACTGTTGAAGATGCTGTCTTTCCTCCATGTGTCTTCTTGGCCCTTTTATCAAATATGAGATGGCTGAAATTGTATGTGCTAAGGTTTAGGATCTTCAGTTTTATTCCATTGGTCAAATGGTCTGTTTTTGTGCCAGTACCAAGCTGTTTTTATGACTATAGCCCTGTAGTATAGTTTTAAGTCTGGTATAGAGATACCCCCCCACTATGTCCAAGCTTATCCACAAAGTATAAAGATATTTTAGAAGGCTTTTTAGTGAAATGTTTAGATTAGTTAATTTTAGGTGTAAGGTTTTGCTGAACAATGGTAATACAATTGAACTAATTGGGAATATGAAATATTTAATTTTTATTCTATAATTCTGTATTGGGTTTAAGGTACACAAATGGTCCTCTATATTCTTAATTATGCAACATCACATTATAGCAATTTCATTTTACTCATAGGACAACTTAAAGGAACTTAAGTTAAATTTTCTTCCCAACATAAGTAGTCATACAGTCAATGATAAAGTCTGTGGTAAATTTAATGAAGCTCATGCCCTTAGCTCCTGTTATGTTGGTATGTTAAAAACATTAGGCATCTATAGTGTCTAACATAAAAAACCCTAAAAAAATAAAAAAAAAAAAAAAAAAAACAAACCAAAGGTGGGATGTGGAGGTGGGGGAGGTGGGGTCGTATCCTTTCTGGGAGACAAATGGAAAACTCTTGTTCCAATCCTATTGATAAATGTTTCAATTTTTGAGATCTTGAAACCTAACAATGGTGGAAGAATTTTATGTTCCCACAGGTAAAAACCACCAACTAAATGACTGAAAACAGGTACTATTTGGGCTGTGCAGATGGACTCGGCAATGCCAGCCGAGAGGCTGACTCCATCTGAACATTAAAGAAAAGGGAACCCAGACTGCCTTGAGTCACATGACAATGAGCATCTCTCTGAATATATTTTGGAGTATAACTGTTTATAATGTGCTTCCTAATGAAGTTTAACTTCCATGAACCTAGAAACCTTCCATGAACCTCGCCCTTTATAGGAAAAAGAAAACATGTGGTACTGAAATCATTCCCTAACTGTAAATTAGTAGCCCAATGTTATAGTGTAATTGTCCTATAAAACAGGATAAACTACCCTTTTTAATTGACTGATAGGAATAGGAAACTGTGAAAGGAAATTCTCTATCTGGAGAGCCAAAATTCATAGTAAAGTGTTTATAAGTCGTGTAATTAAGCAAAAATAATTACTGCAGGAAAGCTTTGGACATCCGCAATGAATTATTCTGCCGTAGCATAATGTTGGGCTAGGGGATTCAATCCCCCCCCCAAATTATAAGGCTCTTTTGCCTATAAGTGGGAATATATGCAAGGAGAAATGAGTAAGTCCCATGTTGTCGAAGACCTGGTGTGACCGGCGATCTGCAACAAAAAGGTTGAGACGACGAGTCACTTGCTAGCATACATAGCGGAGCCATCTGTGACAAAAGGCCCATTGCATGGTAGCGTTAGCTCACAACACGGCCCGATAACAGCACTGATTACAGCCAAATATTGGTCTCCTGGAGACACGCCGCCTCCTCCCGTGGTCAGTATTATGCGACACTCCATGCTCATGAGCACTGCTCGCGCTACTGTGCAACCGGCAGCCAAGCTGTCCTCCCTCCGTCTTATGCTATACTATCTTTATGTGTAATCTCCTATCCCACGTTGGTACCCTGGCTCTGCATCGCTCTCTCCTTGGAAGGCTGCTGCTGTACTCTCCCCGTGGCTTGTGCCCCATCTTTCTGTGTCCGTCTCGTGGTTATCGGCGGCTATTTCTCACCACCGCCCCCACTACCCCCCCCTTGCAGGCTCCACCCCCTTCCCTAGTCCGCGTCCCCCCGCCCCCCCCCCGCCCCCCCCCCCGCCCTTTCGCCCCCGCCCTTCGCGTCCCCTGTCCCCTACACCCCGCCGTCTGTGTGCCTGGCTCCCCGCTTCTGCTTGCGCCACCCCACCTGCCCCCTTTCGTATCCCTGCTGGTCCCTGCCTGTCCCTCCCCTTGCTTGTGCTTTGTTCGTCTCCTACCACCCTCGGGTTGGGTCCTTCCCCGGCCCCCGCGTGCTTCCACCCCTCCACGCCCGCGCCCCCTCCCCCTGCTACCCGCCCTGTAGCCGTCCCCCCGTCCGCCTTCCTCCACCCCCCCTCCCCGAGCTACGGTCAGCCGTTTTTGTTTGACCCCACACCACGTGCCCCTTCCCTACCGTCACAGCGTTCCCGTCCCCTCGCATTGCAGAAAGGGGAGACACGAGGCTACATCTAGTAGCTGTACCAGGGGGGCCGCTGCGATGAAGAGGCGCTGAGCTTGCACCTACGTGTACGCGGGACAAACAAAAGGATCACTTTATTTGAGCTCAAGCTTGGACTCACCACCTGATCTGATACACAGTCCAGGAGAGTGAGCCCCGAAAAAAGGCCTTGGTCGATTTTAAATTTTTAGACAAAGGGCGGCAGGTTCTGCAAAAATAGTTACTTTGTGCCTCATGAGACACAGCAGTATAGTTTGGACTACTAATTGATCAACATGCCTGCGCATACAAGCTTCTCCAATGGGACTATGGGAACCTTGGGTTGTTCAAAATTTGGACATAGACTTGCAAAAAATGCACCAATTTCCTAAATTTTCAGCAAAACTGAAGCAACATCAATGTTTCTTGAAACCAACTGTGTCATATATTGTGAATCCTAAAAAAAACAAACAATAATAAAACTAAAAATAATAATAATGCTATCTCTTTCCTATTGCTTAAGTAGTCTGTTTAACCATAGGTTCCTAAGCCTGAGATCAATGTTCGGGTTTTATTTAAAAAGGCTATGGGAAACACTGCCACAATAGAGCTTATAGTTATATATTATACTATATATATATACTATATATATTATATATAACCAGCTGCTGAATCCTGTGAGCTACAATACCTGGCCTGACAAAATAAAAGCAATATAAGATACTATTTGGTGGGAGACTCTGCACTTGAACCTGGAACCTGTGCTAGCCCCAACAGACCAAAGCAGCACTGACATAGAATTCATAGTAACGGAGCCTTGGCTGGGTTCAGAAGGCAGCTAATTATGCTGTCGAAAAGTAGCTACTGACTGTGTTCCTTCACTTAAACCTGATTTTCTTTAGCTCCATCCATTTACCTGCCAAAGTTCATGATGTGTCTTTCCTTTACCACTGCATAGAACTCCATTGTGTACATGTACCACATTTCCACATTTTCTCTTACCACTCGTAAGTTGAAGGGCATTTGGGTTGATTTCCAGTTTTTTGCTCTTGTGAACAGTTTGGTCTAATAAAACATAGCTGTGCATAAATACCTATATATCTAACTGTGAGTGCTTCATTAGTACTAGGATCGAAACGGCTATTCTTCTATACTGTTTAAATACCCTATAATCTAAAATTGCCATGTGTGCTTCCTTAGTAGGATTGAAAGGTTATGCCTGGACAAGCTGGCAGGGGGCCCATGAAAGAAACAGCCAGATTGACTTAGCGACCAATACAACAGCTCCAGATAAAAAGTAGTCTGTTTTGCTTATCAGCCACTGTGCCCCCCCTTTTCTAAGCCTAGCGACCAACCTGCGACGAGGCGGAGTAGTGGTAGAATGTAAGGCTGCAATTGGGGTGCCTGGTGAAACTACAAAACAATATAGATGGACACTCATTTGAAATTCAACTTGATTGAACTTACAAGCCCCCCCTTTCAGGAGTTGCTTTTTTTTTTTTTTCCTTTTTTTTTTCTTTTTTTTTTTTTTTCTCCTTGTATATGGAGTGTTGACTTGTCTAGGTTTCAGGCTTTCAGTTTTGTTTATATATTGGAAGTCTAATTCACTCTTCCCTTTATGTTCTGTAGGTTCTCAAAAAAATCCACTTGGACACTCTCTCAGCAATTCCAGCTGGAGGCGGGGGGCAGTACGCTGTGCTTCAGGTCGTCCTGGGAAGTCCCTGATCTAAGTACTGCCCATGCACTCAAGTCTCACAGTGGCAACAGGCCCACTTTTAATACCAGCTAGAAGGGCAACTCTGCCCCGACAGCCACACCAGACAATGATTTAACAGGCTCACCTTTAATCCCAGGTAGCAGGGCAACTCCACCCTGCCAGCCATGCAAGACAAAGATTTAGCTATCCAATAAACCAATGAGTCAATTATCCAACAACCCAGGAGTAAATCTATCCTAAAATCTTCCTAGCTGAAGTGCCCAGCTCCTACCTATGCTTCAGGTGGTCCTGGGAAGTCCCTGATCTAAGCACTGTGCACACACTCCCATTTGTGGTCTTGAAATGACACTAGGCATCTGGACTCAAATCAGTGGTGGTGTCATTGGTGTGGGTTGGTGATCTTGTTGAATGGTTGTCTGTGACTTCTTTGCTGTTTCCCCAACTTGTCAGGCTGTGGCCGAGTTGAGTGAAGCATGGCATGTAAGAGGGGTCTCAGTGAATCTAAAGATAGGTGCAACTTTTGAGTTGAGGTTGCAGGATTAACTACTCAGTCTTGGAACAGCAGGCTGGGTGGTTCCTAGGTAAATAGGTTGGCTGATGGGTCAGGATGGGAGATCTTTCAGCTCTGGGGTTACATGGATCACAGGGACTACAGCAGGGCTGAAAGTTGGAATTACAGAGTGGAGGGAAGTGTGGGAAAGGCAACTCTCCTGTCAGGTCTGAGTGCCATCAGGTCTGAGTGCCATCAGGTCTGAGTGCTGGCAGGTCTGGGGACACACACAAGGCCTTGGACAGGTCTGAGATCTAAGATGGCAGAAAGTGCAATTTTTTTACAAACAAGCTAACAAGTCCCTCTTGTCTAAAGGGCATTTATATTTGGGGAGATAATGTCTTATTTTTCTCCAGGTTGTATAACTCCTTCCATAGTGAATCTACCCACAGCACTAATTTTTTATTGAATTTTTCCAAATTTCCTCTGGTACATTTTCATATATATGTCCATATATATATATCGTTCCCTATACATATTATATCTACTATCTATACATAATATTATATATGGAGATGTCCAATATATTTATATATGGGAATTATATATTATGGACATATATATTATATATGGGACATCTCCCATATATATATATGGGATATATATATATATGGAGATATATATTATATATATTCCATATATACAGCCTATGAGTTCAACTTTGTGTCTCTGATCGACCTTATTGTGGGTTCCATCCCCTAGAACCTGACTAACCTACCTAGTATCACACCCATTTTTTCATTTTTTTATTTAATTTTTATTTATTTTTTAAAGGATTCACAATATAAGAACACAGTTGTTTTCAGATCACATTAACATTAGTCACTATGCCATACAATTAGGTAATTGTCATTTCTGGCCTCCTAGTATAAAAAGAAAAAACAATTAGGTAATTGGCGCTAGCATCAACACATGAGGGATACCATTCATAGGTTGTTTTTTGGGACTGTTACTTCACTTAGCATGATATCTTCTAGTTCCATCCATTTACCTGCAAAATTCATAATGTCATCTTTCTTTTTTAAAAAATATTTATTTATTTTTTATGTGTATGAATGTACTGTATGCACGTAGGTTTGTGCACCCGTGTCATGCAATGCCATGGAGGTCAGAAGAGGGTGTCGGATTTCCCTGGAACTGGAGTTCTCCTGGAATTGGAGTTACAGATGGTTCTCAGCTGCCATGTGGGTGCTGGGGATGGAACCTGGGTCCTCTGCAAGAGCAGTTGGTGCTCTTAACCACTAGGCCATCTCTCCAGCCCTGATGCCATTTTTCTTTACTGCTGCACAGAACTCCATTGTGTAGATGTACCACATTTTCTCTATCCACCCATCAGTTGAGGGGCACTTGGGTTGGTTCCGGCTCTTTGCTATTGTGAAGAGAGCTGCAATAAACATAGCTGCGCATGTATCTCTGTGGTAAGATGAGTCTTGTGGATATATATCCAGGAGTGGTATGGCTGGGTCAGGTGGCCAGCTCATTCTGAGTCTTCCAAGGGTTCTCCACACTGCTTTCCATAGTGGTTGTATGAATTTGCATTTCCACCAGCAGTGGATGAGTGTTCTCGTTTCCCCATAACCTCTCCAGAACTTGGTATCATTTGTTTTCTTGATCGTAGCCAGTCTTATCAGAGTGAGATGATATCTTGAAGTGGTTTTAATTTGCATTTCCTTAATTATTAGCGATGTTGAACACCTCTTAAGATGTTTCTCAGCCATCTCTAATTCCTCGCTTGTGAAGTCTCTGTTCAGCTTTTTGCTCCATCTTCTGAGTGGGTCATTTGTTTTCTTTGTATCACACCCTTTAAGAAGACTGAGTCCCCCCTCCTAGCAGCTTTGGGTTCCCCGTAGTTCCTTAGCTATGGTTGGAGTTTCTTACCCACTTCTCCATGTCTATGCTAGGATTTTGTCTGGCTTGAGCTTCCATGGGTCTTGGGCATGCTGCACCACATGGCTGTGAGTCCTTACGAAAAATTTCCCAAGCCGGGCATGGTGGCGCACGCCTTTAATCCTAGCACTTGGGAGGCAGAGGCAGGCGGATCTTTGTGAATTGAAGGCCAGCCTGGTCTACAGAGTGAATTCCAGGACAGCTGGGGCTACAGAGAGACCCTGTCTCAAAAAAGACCAAAAAACAAAAATTTCCCAAGGAAAACTCTGCTTCCTGTGCTCACCCGCCCCTGGCGGCTCTTACAATCTTTGTGCCCACTCTTCCACAATGATCCTGGAGCCTTGGGAGGCACAAGTTTGCTATAGGAGCCCTATATGGGGATAAACAGCCTGCAGTCTCTTACTCTGCACATTGGCCTGTGGGGGTCTCTGTGTTAATCACCATCTGATGCATAAGGAGACTTATCAGCAGAAAGTTGGAAGATGTATTAATCCATGGGTATAACAATAAGTCATTAGAAGTCAGTTTAAGACTATGTCTATTAATAATAATAATAATAATAATCTCTCCCGCCCCTCCCACCCCTCCCTGTTCACCATTTCAGTCAGTTTTCTGATGCAGTCTTTCTGTTGTTGTTCTTTTAATATGCATCCCTCTCCACAAGAAATATTAACAACTGGGTTATTGATGCTAGCATCCACAGATGAGGGATACCATTTGTCGTTAGTTTTTCTGTGATTGTGTTACTTCACTTAATATAATATCCTCCAGCTCCATCCATTTACCTGCAAAGTTCATGATATCATCTTTCTTTATTGCTGCATAGAACTCCATTGTGTACATGTACCACATTTTTTTTTCTATCTAACTCATCAGTTGAGGGCATTTTGGTTGGTTTCCATGCCACCAGCTTTTGCTATTGTGAACAGAACGCACTAAATATAGCTGTGCATGTATTTCTGCGCTAAAATGAGTCTTGTGGGTATAACCCCAGGAGTGGTAGGACTGGGGTCAATATGGCTAAGCTCATTTTTAGTTTTACGAGAGTTCTCCACACTGCATTCCATGTGGCTTATCAAAATTTACATTACCACCAGCATGGAAGTGTGTTCCCCTTTCCCCACACACCTCTCCAGCACTGTGGTATCATTTGTTTTTTCTCTGATCCGGCCCAGTCCTTATCGGAGGTGAGAGTGATATCTTAGAGTGGTTCTTAGTTTACATTTCCCTAATATTTAGTGATGCCTGAACAGTTTTTTGAGATGTTTCTCAAGCCATCTCTAGTTCCTCCTCTGTGAAATCTCTATTCAGTTCTTTGCTCCATTCTTTGTAGTGATTCATTTGTTTTCTTTCTTCTGTGTTTTTATGGGTAGTTTATACACGCTGGAAATTAGTGCTTTGTTAGATGTATCTTCAGGTAAAGGTTTCCTCCCACTCAGTGGGTTTTTCTTTACTCTCTTATTTTTTTATCTTTTATGTTTTATAAACAGAAGCTTTTGAGTTTAATGAGGTCCCAATTGTCAATTGCGATCTTTATTTCTTGTGCAGCTGCTGTCTGATTTTAGGAAGTCTTTTCCTATGTCTTGTAGTCTTGCTTTGCCAAGTTTTTCTTGTATTACCTCCAGAGTTTTGGTTTCACGTTGAGGTATTTAAATTCATCGAATTGACATTTGTGCAAGGCGAGAGGTTAGGGGTTTTAATTTCATTCTTTCTACAAGTGGTGATCCGATTTTGCCAACACGACACTTGTTGAAGATGCTGTCTTTCCATCCATTGTGTTTCTTGCCCTTTTTATCAAATTATGAGGTGGCTGAAAATTGTATGTGCTCAAGGTTAGATCTTCAGTTTTATTTCCTTGTCAAATGGTCTGTTTTAGTGCCAAGTACCAAGCTGTTTTTATGACAGTATAGCCCTGGTAGGTTATAGTTTTTAAGTCTGTATAGAGATACCCCCCTCGCACTATGCTCCAAGCTTTATCCACAAAGTATAAAGATATTTAAGAAGGCTTTTTTAGTGAAATGTTTAGATTAGTTTAATTTAAGCGTGAGGTTTTGGTGAAAATGGTAATACAATTGAACTAATTGGAATAAAAATGTTAATTATTTATTTTATAATTTGTATTGGGTTAAGGTTACACAAATGGTCCTCTATGATTCTGTAATTACTACAACATCAACATTATAAGCACTTTTTTTACTCATAGGACAATTTAAAGGAACTAAGATTAAATTTCTTCCCAAATAAAGTAGTCATACAGTCAATGAAAAGATCTGGGTAAATTTAATGAAGCTATGCCTTTAGCTTCTGTTATGGGTATGTGTAATACAACATTAGGCAATCTATATGTCAAAAGAAAAAAACCTAAAAAAATAAAAAAAAAAACAAAAAACAAAGTTGGGAGTGGGAGGTGGGGGGAGTGGGGTCGTATCCTTTCTGGGATACAAATGGGAAAACTCTTGTTCCAAATCTTTTGATAAATTTCAAATTTTTTGAGATCTTGAAACTAACAATGGAGAAGAATTTTATGTTCCCACAGGTAAAAATCACCATCCTAAATGACTGAAAAAGTACACTTTTGGCTGTGTCAGGGATGGACTGGGAAATGCCAGAGAGAGGCTGTCCCATCTGAACATTAAAGAAAGAGGAACCCTAGACTCCTGAGTCACAGACACTGAGCATACTTCTGCATGCAATCGTATTGGGATTAACTGTTCTATAATGGGCCCTTAATTTGAAGTTATACCTTCCAGAGTGCTTAGAAACCTTCCTACCTCTCCCCTTTTATAGGAAAAAGGAAAACATGATGGTAAGAAATCATTCCCTAACTGTAAATTAGAGCCAATTGTTATAGTGGTAATTCCTAAAAACAGGTATAACTACCCTTTTTTAATTGACTGATAGGAATAGAAACTGTGAAAGGATAATTCTCTATCTAGAGCCAAATTCAATAGTAAAGTGTTTATAAGCGTGTAATTAAGCAAAATATATTACTCAGGAAAGCTTTGACATCAGCAATGAATTATTCCGCCTAGGAGAATGTTGGGCTAGGGGATGCAATCCCCCCCCCAAATTATAAAGGCCTTTTGCCTATAAGTGGGATATATGCAAGGAGAAAGACAGTAAGTCCATGTTGTCGAAGACCTGGTGTGAGCATGAAAAAAGGTTAGAGAGAGCTCACTTGCTAGCTACAACTGGCCTCTGAATGCCAGAGAGCGTCCAAAGGCACAAAGCAATACAGCAAAATATTATGGTCTCCCTGAGACAAGCAAGACTTCTCCGTCAGTATCAGCTACACCTAATTGCCTGGAGATACTGTGACTAACAACGTGCAACAGTGGCAAAGATTCATATATATATATATATAATATATATATATTATATATATATCCCAATTCTAATTGGCTATTAGCTCTCTTCTTGAGGAATAACTCACAGTGATCACAACTTATGTCCTCTACTGGTTAGGAGATGTTAAAAGCCACAATAAAACTTGTCACCCTTATAGAGAAACCACAGTTTGCAGATTAGCATACCATCCAAGCATCTGTGGCTATGCTCACAGCTTAGCTGACATAATAATTAGTACGAGCTTAAATGCTTGTACATCAAATTGCTTGTGATTTGTTAGTATGGACTAAAAGGTATCACTGGAAAAGCTGATCAACCCATGAAGAGAAACAACCTGAACAGACTAGAGTCCAAAATAACACTCCAAAGAAAGTAGACTTTTTTTCTCACCCACTTGTACCGCCTTACCCAAAGCCCAGGGAATGAATTGCGAAGAGAAGGCATGGTAGACTGTAAGGGCTGCGAGAGAATAGGGTGCATCAGGAGACTACAGCAGTATATAGTCTGGACCCTAATTGATCAACATACCTGCGCATACAGCTTTTCCAACTGGATCTATGGGAACCTTGGGCTGTTCAAAAATTTGGACTAGATACTTGCAAAATGCACCAATTTCCTAATTGTACAGCAAATCTGAGCAACATCAATGTATCTGAAACAACTAGTGTCATTATATTGTAGAATCCCTTAAAATAAAAAAACAAATATAATAACTAAAATAAATAATAATGATAATCTCTTCCTATTGCTTAAGTAGTCTGTTTAACCATAGGTTCCTAAGCCTGAGATCAATGTCAGGGTTTTATAAAAGGCTATGGGAAGAACTGCCACATAAAGCTTATAATATATATATGTATATATATATATAATATATATTATATACCCAACTGTGAACCTGTGAGCTACAATAACCTGGCCTGACAAAATAAAAGCAATAAATATAATATTTGGTGGGAGACTCTGCACTTGAACTGGAACCTGTGCTAGCCCCAACAGACCAAAGCAGCAACTGGACAGAGAAGTTGAAATTCATGGAGTAAGCGGGGATGAGGGAAAGGACGGTGGAGACCGTTGAGCTGGTGGGAAGATGATCGAGGAAAGGACATCGTAAAGAGAAAAGGTTATGCTGAGCGGAAAAGTAGCAATAAAAAAGGTGGACTGTGTTTGCCAGGGTCAAGCGCGCTCCTAGGAGTTGTTCGCTTCATCTTAAATGATGTATTCTAGCGCCAGTCGCTACAATACGTCTGCCATAGTAGATCACTGTGGGTACTCTTATACGGCTAGAATACAGGAATGCTGCGAATAGACCACGCCAGATGTGTCCACATGCCATAGCGCGCCCATTACTACCACGTGAAGCTCGTCTCTCACCGTCATGTTGTGGGGCATGTTGGGTGTGAGTTCAGTTATTAGGAGTAATATGCTGTGAGAACGAGTCGGGGCACACATAACAATGACAAGCGGGTAGCAGTAATACCTATAATATCTATTGTGAGGGATACGGGGAGGGGGAAGGTCATTGGTGACATAAGGAGAATGCGGAAGGGGACAGTGTTCATAAAGTGAGGAAGTTATGACATCAGCCTGTAGAGCTATGAGGCGAGTGGCTATTCATTAGTAGGATCGAAAGGTTATGCCTGGACAAGCTGGCAGCCCATGAAAGAAAACAGCCAGAACTGACTAGAGACCAAGACATCAGCTCCAGAGAAAGTAGAGTGTTTTGCTTCTCATCCACCTGTGCCCCTTTTCTAAGCCTAGGGAACAATCTGCGGAAGAGGGGGCGTGGTAGAATGTAAGGGCTTCGATTGGGGTTAATGGTGAAACTACAACAATATAGACTGGACACTCATTTGATCAACTTGATTGAACATACAAGCCCCCCCTGCTGGATGGTGGGACCCATGAGCTGTGTGGGTTTGGGCACAACTGCTTGCAAATTGGTTTTACATGAAGGATGCTTGTACTCACAAATTATCACTTATTGTTAAAAAAAATGAAAACAAAACAAAACAAAACAAAAAAACAGAAAGATACAGAAAAGTTACAGCAGAATGCATGATCTGGGATGGGTAGGGGTGGGGTGGGGGGGAAGGGAAAGGGATAGATGCCTGAACTGAATTGGAAAATGATGTATGAAATACACAAAGCATCAATAAAAAAAAGAAAGAAAGAAAAGTAGCTAAAGGGTAACCAATACCAATTGACTAGTTGACTGAGCTGCAGCCACTTAAGTTGCTCAACTGTTTTTCTGTAAATGCTGTCAGACTACTCTCTAGGTTGGAGCTGCCAGGACTTGCCTAGATTTAGGAACCGCCTAATTTTATTCCTTTTGTTTTTATTTTTCTTTATCCAAACTCTACTGTATTTAATTGGCCAAGGGAATTTTCCTTTTAGTGATACTTCCCTCTTCCCATTGCAAATCAAATTCAGGTAAATTCTTTTGCTGATCTCCACTCCATGCATACACACACACACACACACACACACACACACACACGCACACACACAGGCGCTTTGGAATTTTCCAAGAATCAAAGTTACTCTAAAATAAATGCTCTGCTTCTGAAAGCCCCACTTGGGGTTTTGATTACATCTGTTTGAGGACAATTTAGTTCTGATATGTGAGGGTGACAGTTTGTGAACTAAAGAACAGATCAATCCAGAAGTGCAGAGTGCAGTTTATTGGGAGACTTAGAGAAGTATGTTCCTAGGCATCAGCAAGACCAGGTGCTTGGGGAGGAAGAGAATTCCCTGTGGCTTAGGACAAAAATGACTCCATCCTGCCTGGAACGTTCCTGGTCTCCCAGTATCACTGAGCCAGGCACCTCCTGAAGTGAGGGTCTTGTTGGGAAGCCCACTTTACTTCTAAGGGTTTTGTCTACTTGGGAACTCAATGCATGTTAATTGGCTAGAGTTACTCTGGGGCATGGTAGTTAGGAATCAGTATTCCTGTGATCATTTCAGGCTTAAGTTCCTTTGTTTATTATTTTCCTCCCCATACTATCATTTGCACATGAATGAGGAGTTAGCCGTGTGCTTTCTGTTGGCACAGACTCTATTTGGTGCCTCTCAGCTTTAGCTAGACATAGAATCATCTGGGAGCATTAAAAAAATACTGTCTGTGATATGACTTTGAAAATTCTGATTTAATTGTTTGGAAAGGACTGGGCATTGTTTGAAAAGCTCCCCAGGTGAGGTACACGGAAATCCAGGATTTGTAACCCCAATTCTCAAAGAATGGTTTCTGGCCATAGCAGCAGATTCAGAAGGTAACCCATTAGAAATGCACATTTGGGGGCCTCATCGCAGACCTGCTGCCTAGAAACTCTGGGCGTGGGCCCAGCAATCTTTATTTTAGCAAGTCTACCAGTTGATTCTGATGTAAACTCAATTTTCAGAATCACTGTTGTTCTAGTTGGCATTCAACTGCTGAGACAAAGCACTCTGACCAACTTGGGGAGGAAAGGGTTTATTCCTCTTATATCTCCTGGGTCACAGCTCATCACTTGGGGAGCCCAAGGTAGGAATTCAGGGCAGGAACCTGGAAACAGGGGCTGAAGTTCAGGCCATGGAAGAATGCTGCTTACTGGCTTGCTACCCTGACCCATGTGGAGCCTGCTTTCTTATATAATACACAACAACCTATCCAGGGGTGGCACTGCCCACAATGATCTGGGCCCTCCCATATCACTCAAAAATCAAGAAAATACTCCATAGGCCACAGGCCAGTCCAATGGAGGTGGTTCTTCAGTTGAGGCTCCCTCAACGCAGGTGTGTCAAGTTGACAATAAAACTGTGTGGCACACTGGTCTACCCTGTAATGTACAATATATTGGTGAGTTGACATGTACTGTTTGAGCTCATTGAGAAGCTGGCTCTAAAAGTGAGGCTGACCCAGGCATATCTATGTCAAGTCTCCTCCAAGGCCATTTGCTCAGGAATGGGCTGCCAGCCCCGCCAACTTTATGACAGTGAGGGAAGAGAGCAGAAAACACCCTACCAGTAAAAGGATCATGTCCCTAAGAACAGCCAGAAGGTGAATCACTTCCAACAGATGTTACTATTGTTGAACCCATGATGTAAAAGTGCCTACACTGGGAAAGACAGGTGGGAGGAAGTTCCGCCATGGGAAGAAAGCTTAATTAGGACCTCTAACTGACTGCCTCAATGTCCCTGGCCAGATTCTGTTGGAATGAGTGCCTGATTATGTTTTGCATCTATCTATCTATCTATCTATCTATCTATCTATCTATCTATCTATCATCTATCCATCATCTATCTATCTATCTATCCATAATCTATCCATCATCTATCCATCATCTATCTATCATCTATCCATCATCTATCTATCATCTATCCATCATCTATCTATCATCTATCCATCATCTATCCGTCATCTATCCATCATCTATCTATCATCTATCCATCATCCATCCATCATCTATCCATCATCTATCCATCATCTATCCATCATCTATCTATCAATCATCTATCTATCATCTATCTATCTATCATCTATCTATCTATCAGCAGCATCTATTATTTATTCTTTTAGTTTAGTTTGGCTTGCTATACCCTTAACAAAGCTCACTTATTCAAGTGTGCCTTTTGTAGACCATCCTTTGGACCATGCAGAATGTATTCAGAGCTGGTTGATTTGTTATAGCTCTCCATAGAACCTTACCACACACTGGGGACTGTATCTGTGGAGTTTGTCACATGGCTTGGCTGGTTTCTTCAGTTCTTCACTTACTGTTTACCAGAAGGTGAATTGTTTGTGATAATCTTGGCAATCTTCAGCTCATTTGTTTATGATTATTAATTACCCAAATAAAACTGCCAGTCTAGCCCCCCTCCATGGGCTCCTTTTAATTGTTTCTTTTTTTAAAGGTGATTGTTTTACTAATTGCTTTAGACAATCACTTCTCTCCCCACACCTGTCCTATGACATGATAAATTGGCTGGGTGTTAAGTGGCTGGTTGTTCTAGCTCCGACTGCCACAACAGTTTCAAGGTTTTTTTTTTTTTCCCCCCCATGGAAAAGACCCAATAGTTTTTAAAATCAAGTTTCTGATAGCAAATATTTTAACAAACACCTACATAAAGTACAATGTTCTTGCCATAAAAGCAAATGTGTACTGTGACGTTCAGCAGAAGCTTAGCACAGAGTATGAGACAGGATTGGAAATTCAGGGTGGGATTCTGCTATTGTTACTGTGTTATATTATTTTTGTAATATAATTATCATAGTCTTTTTAGAAGTCTATTCCCTTCAAATGCCAAGCTTCTCACTGGGTGGTGCATATTCTTAATGGGAGTACCTCACTTATTCTTTACTGACCGGCAGAGTGGATGATGTACAGTAAACACTGAAGACCTACTTGATGAATGAGAAAAGAATGGGGGCTGGAGAGATGGCCTAGCAGTTAAGAGCGCTGACTGCTCTTACAGAGGACCCGGGTTCAATCCCAGCACCCACATGGCAGCTGAGAGCCGTCTGAAACTCCAATTCCGGGAGAACTCCAGTTCCAGGGGAATCCAAGACCCTCTTCTGACCTCTGCGGCATTGCACGACACGGGTGCACAGACCTGCATGCAGACAGTACATTCATATAAATCAATAAATAAATAAATAAATAAATAAAATTTAAAAATATTAAAAAAAAAAAGAATGGATGGATGGATGGATGGATGATGGTTTCATGCAACGCACATGGCCAAATTATGTTTATTCCGTCTGGGAGCCACACTCTTGAAAATAAGAATCAGACTAGGACATTAGAAGCCTTTAGGCAATATACAAAGATCAAAATGAGGAAGGGCATAGTCTGGAGTGGAGATAGAGGCTCAGCCTACCTCTTGCTGAAGATACCACACACTTGAGTCGTAGAATATTGAGAAATGAAGCCGGCCCTCACTTGATTGCTTCAACCTTAACTGGCTATCCTTCATAGCACTGGAAGGTGCTATGTATGCTACATGAGGAGAAAAGTAATCATTATCTTACCTAGTCGTGAACTGGGCGAACTATAGTAACAACCAACCTGACAAGATGTGCCCACTGGTGCAAGAGTGGCACAAATGTCATGGGAGTAACTAACCACTTTTTGATTGGACTTAAGGCCCACTCCCCAAGATGGAACCCACAAATGGTACTATTATTGAGGCAGAAAATCTGTAGCTAGACAGATTGTAACCTGGGGGAGAATCTATTACTATTATTCTGTTAAATGGACACAGCATTAAACTAAATCCTAATGACTTACCATGACACTCATAAATTACTGCATTCACATCAGAGAAGCTTCTGCGATTAACACAAAGATCCACAACTGGCCAACATGCAGAGAATAAGAGACTGCACAAGCTCAGCCCAAAATGGGACATCTGTATCATGCCACCCCTTTCACCCAAGGATCAGTAATTATTTCAGAAGAGAGGGCAGAAAGGTTGTAAGAGCCAGATGCAGTGGATGACTACAAGGAAACAGTGTCTGCCAGACACAGCAGGACAGGCGCACACGAGCACACACAGGACCCGGACAAGCTCAAGGCAGACAGAATTCTAACACAGAGAGAGGAGCATGATGTGCCACCCCTAGCTGATGAGCTAATGAGCTATTGGCATCTCCCTGCGGGGAGAGGAAGAACAAGATTACTTTAAAGATGTGGCCCCTGGGAGTTTGGCCAGCTCTCTAGTGGATGGCCCCACAGCCAAGAGTACATGGCAAACACAAATTGAACTCAATGGGTTAAAAAAAGAAGATACAGCTGGGTGTGGTGGTGCACGCCTTTAATCCTAGCACTTGGGAGGCAGAGGCATGTGGATCTCTGTCAGTCCAAGGCCCACCTGGTCTACATAGCAAGAACCGGCTAGCTGGGACTAAAGGGAGACCCTGTCTCAAAAAAAAGACAAAAAAAAAAAAAAAAGATACAAAGTTGGTTGAGTAGGGAATCAGAGGTTGGATCTGGAAGGAGTTAGGGAAATAAGGGTGAATTTGATCAAAATGCATTCTATGAAATTCTCACACTAATAAAAATTGATTCAAATTTTAAAAGTTTATGTTTAACGTTATGATGGAAAGCCTAGGAGCAGGCTAACAGTAAGAACGTTCTCCAAAGGTGGCCTTGTGTCAGCATCTCCAGGTAAGCCCTGAGCCTCAGTGTAAGCAGCTTGGGGGTGGAGCTAGGCAGGGTTAGAAAGGAAGCTGTTGAGAACAGAAAGTCACCTAGGGAGCCTGCTGCCTGCCCCCTCATAGGTCAACCTAAGCAGGCCTGGTCTTATACTGGGGAGTGAGGATGGGTAATCTAACCCTAACCGTGGAGTATGCAAGACAGCGCTCTGGCCTTTCGCTAAGCTTCTACTGTCTTGGGGCCAGAACTTCCTTTCTCTTTGAGTTGGCAGGTAAAGTGTGGAAGGCAAAGGGCCTGTTGGTTCCGAATGAACCATCTCTAGCTATTTTCAGGAAAGCAATAACCCGTTTATTCAATGAATAGTTGAGTTAATTTTCTCATTGCTTTGACAGAATACCCCAAAAAAGCAACTTAGGGAAGGAAGGGATAGTTTAGTTTGTCTTATGACTTAGGAAGGGATTTTTACAGTGTATCCTGGTGGGGAGGTGTCACGTGCATGAAGCGGCTAATCACACTGTGTCCCTGTCTGCAGAAAGGAGCCACCTGTTGTATTCAGGGAAAATCTTCCATTAAATCTTGCTGGAAACCTTATAGACACACCCAGTGTTGTGTTTCCGTGGTGATTCTAAATCCAATCGAGTGGACAATGAAAATAGCCTCCACAATGAGATGAATGATTTGAATTCACTCTTTTGGTCTTGCTAGTTAATTTTCTACCTCCTTACTTTAGACTTCCTGTCTACCTCTACCACCCCAAACATACAGTTAGTCTCCATGTCTCTGGCTGTGCAAGTTCTGCCATCTCTGGTGGACAACCTCCATTGCTAGTCCAGTTGCACTAGGGCAAAATTGCCATTAACAGACTATCAATGTATGAAAATAGAGTCTTTTTAACCCATATTAGAGCTCCTGGTCCACATCTCCATCTTTGTAACAGACAAGATAAAGATGATCCTGTTATAAACATACACAGATGACTGGCCATTAGAATCCCCCTTCCAGTTCCTTTTGTGGGCCAGAGCTCCTACTTCACAGCTTTTGCTAGTCCCCTAGCTAGAATCCTCTGAGCTAAGTCCTACCCATCCTTTTCCCTTCAGTTCTGTGGATCCAAAACACGGTTTTCACTTCAAAAGGAGTGGTTTATTTTGAGCTAAATATGAGCGACCTTAGCTTAGGAGCAGAGATTCAGGCGCCCCGGATAACATGTTTCGACACTGAAGTGGTTTCATGAACTTTTTATAGTTACAGTAACAAACAAGTCATACGTCCAGGGATATTTCAATGTGTTGGTGAGAACATCAGGCAGGTTCACAAAAAAGTAGGGAGAACTCGGGTGTGGGTTTTAAATGTTATCTAATGACATTCCCAGCTTTAGGACTGGTGGAAGCTAGGGTCCTGCTGAGAATGTGTTCCAAATGCTTTACCTGAGAGCCAGAAGCATTCTAGCTCAGATGCAGAAGTGGGCAGTGAATGGCTGTCAAAGAGGTTAATGATAGCCCAAGATCATTTGCCCCTGGATCTATAACACACCAACTCTCACAATCATGAAGTTCTAATCAGTACTGTACAGAATCTTCAACATAGATGTGGCTTCTTTTTTTTCTGGAAACTTTATACAACAGAATGTAATATTTGAATGTAATAATGAGACCAGAACAGCAAAATGACAATGGTGATATGACAGTGTTTGTTGCAAATTCTAACACCACTGTTTACTTTGAAGGAAGTGTCAACATAGCTTAGTGGTTAAAAGCATGGACTGGAAGCAGAAATCCCAGCTTTTCATTTCATCTCTGACATTTCCTACTGAGTGACTTTGGGAAAGTTTCTTAACCTCTCTGAGTTTCAATATTATTTGTAATTGAAGAAAATAAAATGTCCATCTCACAGGATTATAAGCCTATTAACTAAAGTAAAATGAAAATATTAATTTATGGAAAATCCATTAAGCATAGATTATTCTTTTATGCATTATTTGAAGACACAATTAATAGAAATAAAATAGTATAAAAGCCAACTAATACTAGATCAAAATGACTAAAACTGAATTAATAGTGGAAAACTGAATGTGAAATATTTTTTATTCTTTTAAAAGGCTATGGCTAGGGCCAGAGAGATGGCTTAGTGCTTAAGTGAACTGGCTGTTCTTGCAGAGGACCTGCGTTTGAATTCCAGCATCCACGTGACAGCTAACAACCATCTGTAACTCCAATTCCAGAGCATCTAATGCCCCCTTATGGCCTCCCAATATCAAATGCAGCCCACCTGCCTGTTTTTTACAAATAAAATCTTATTGAAAACCCAGCTACACCCAGTCATTGTCCGTGGATGCTCTTGCAGTGTGGCAATGGAGGAAAATAGAAGCAACAGAAATTATTTAACCCACAGCTATGTCATAAATAAAAATACTTGCCCACAGATCCTTTAAAGAAAATGTGTGATCATTATTAGCTTATACCTTTAAAAGTATCAGAATGTTTGGAGTAAGAAGTTTGTTAGAAGTTATTAATGCCATGCACAGGCAGACTGATAATGATAATTCCTTCAATGTTCTAATACAACTTATAATGGTGTATATGCAATTCTTTTATCAGTGCTAATCTCTTACACCTAAAGATGAAGCTCCATGTTGTATGAATTTTCCTGGGAAGATGTGAGGAAACATTTGCTCACCTAAGATAGGTCATCAATGGCAGGGCAGAGGGAGGATTCCATTTTTGTTGAGCTTGGTGAAGCAGAGTTTCTTGGGCTTACTCACAGGAACATGGGTGAGGCATGACTTACAGGAGTGTGTGTGAATGCTAAAGAACCAAATCTCTGAACAGTTCCACTCCGTGTTCTCCAGCATCTCCTGAGACCACGTGCAGCAGGGGCAGTACTACCACAGCAGGGATAGTACTACCACAGCAAGGGCAGTACTACCACAGCAGGGGCAGTACTACCACAGCAGGGGCAGTACTACCACATCAGGGGCACTACTACCACAGCAAGAGCAGTACTACCACAGCAGGGCACTACTACCACAGCAGGGGCACTACTAACACAGCAGGGGCACTACTACCACAGCAGGGGTAGTACTACCACAGCAAGAGCAGTACTACTACAGCAGGGGCACTACTACCACAGCAGGGGTACTACTACCAGAGCAGGGCAGTACTACCACACCAGGGGCACTACTACCACAGCAGGGGCACTACTACCACAGCAGGGCAGTACTACCACAGCAGGGGCACTACTACCACAGCAGGGCAGTACTACCACAGCAGGGGCAGTACTACCACAGCAGGAGCAGTACTACCACAGCAGGGCAGTACTACCACAGCAGGGCAGTACTACCACAGCAGGGCAGTACTACCACAGCAGGGCAGTACTACCACAGCAGGGGCAGTACTACCACAGCAGGAGCAGTACTACCACAGCAGGGCAGTACTACCACAGCAGGGGCAGTACTACCACAGCAGGGGCACTACTACCACAGCAGGGCAGTACTACCACAGCAGGGGCACTACTACCACAGCAGGGCAGTACTACCACAGCAGGAAGGGCTGTGCTGGGAGCTTAATGAGAGTTTATGCCTCTCTCCATCCCTTCTTTTTTTTTTAATTTTTATTTATTTATTTATTTTAATTTTTTAAATTTCTGTATGTGTATGAATGTACTGTCTGCATGCAGGTCTGTGCACCTGTGTCGTGCAGTGCCGCGGAGGTCAGAAAAGGGTCTCCGATTCCCCTGGAATTGGAGTTCTCCTGGAATTGGAGTTTCAGACGGTTCTTGGCCGCCATGTGGGTGCTGGGGATAGAACCCGGGTCCTCTGCAAGAGCGGTCAGCATTCTTAACCGCTAGGCCATCTCTCCAGCCCCCATCCCCTTCTTTTTAAAAGTTTGTTTATTTACTTTTTGTGTACACATATGGTGTGTATGTGTGGAGCTGTGCATGTCATGTGTAGAGGTCAGAGGACAACTTGCAGGAGTCAATTCTTTCCTTCCACCATGCTGGTCTTAGGTATGGAACTCAGGGTATCGGGCTTAGTGACAATTGGTTCTTCTGCCCACTGAACTGTCTTGATGGTCCCCTCTTTTATGAGAGAGTTTCAGCAAACCTGAAGGACTCTTCCAGGTAGTCAGAGTAATCACAGCTGCTCTGATGAAGGCAGAATGGCTGATATGCTCAAGGATAGCATTCCACATAGGCAGAATCACATCTGTTATTTTCACTATCTTATTCTGAGAACTTGACATAATATTGGCACATAGTAGGCACTCAATAAAGGATTGCTCACTAAATAGATTAATCTAAAATAATTTGGGAGCAAATGACACTTCTGGGTTAAATCTCCATTTCTCTTTAAAATGGCAAAGTTCAATGGAAAAGGAGGTCAGACACAAAGGAGGTGACTGTCTTGACAAAAACCCAGAATGTCCCAAATAAGTGAAATCCTCCACATTTCATCTTTAGAAGCCATTGGTTCCTATGTGCTAGGGACAGCCTCACAAATGCAGCAAATTAGTAACACATGCATTCACTGCGGAGTACACAGCACTTACTACACAGTAGTAAGAACCTGGATTGTCCTGCTGAAGCCATGTCCCTCATTTCACAGCTTCTGAGCCTTACCAGCATGCCAAATTGCTGGAAGCCCTTGCCAATCATGTGTCTTTCATACGAGAGATCCAGCGGAGCAGTGCACAGCCACCACAAGCAGCATGCTGAGCTTTCATTTGTTCTCTTGATAAGCAGGGCTGTGCCTTGGAATTGCCCAGAAAACTGATGAAATACAAGGTCTGGGCTATAGCCCCAGAGACTCTGATTTAATAGGATAAGGATGTTGCTTTTAAAGCTTCCCAAGTGATTCTAATATGCAGCCAGATGTGAGACTGTCAGTGTGTATATGTGTGTGTGTGTGTGTGTGTATACACATGTGTGTGCAGGTGCTCATGCAAGCAAGCATGGAGATCACAGGTTGATGTTCCGTATCTTCCACTGTCACTCTTCACCCTGTCTTTTGAGGCAGGGTCTCTCACTGAACCCAAAGCTCACTGGCTAGCCAGGGAGCTCTGGATCTCTTCCTGTCTCCATCCAAATTCAGATCCTCGTGTTTGCATAGCAAGCACTTTACCCCAGCCTGGAGACTGTCAGCTTCATAGATTCAAAGTTCCTCAGTGAATCCATGTTCTGAGAGGCAAAACACAGAACAGAGAGTGGCCAGAATTTGTATGACAACAGAACTCTTATTCATAAGTAAACAGCCTAGAAGTGTCAGGACCCAGTCAACTCCCAGGACCCCTTTCCTCCCATCTCCCAACTCAGAGCCAACCAGAGAAAGTGAACAAATAAATCATACATGGTGTCCTCATGGGAACAGCCTTCCATCAGAGCATGGCATGCTGAAGCCTTTCCTGGTTTTCATGCAAAGTGTTCCTATCTCCCTGCCTGCCTCTGAAGATGCTGTCAATCATGATTGCTGGTGGCTGACTCCATCGATCCAAAATGAACCATCAGACAACACGTGTTCATTAGGATGGCGTGCTATTACTGCAAGGAACTCTGCCCACTGAGCATAGAATACCTCACAGATGCATCTTACGAGGAGAATCACAAATCAGCCTAGGTAGAAATTGGGATGAACCGAAGGACTGAAGTGCGTTTCACACAAGGCAACACAAGGTAGAGCTGGGTTTCAGGATCCAACGCGTGGAAGAGACCAGGAGCTGGGACATATCCCTCCTGTGCCCCAGTTTTCTCTGTGTACTTGTTTCCCTTTCTCCCTTTTGCTTTAGATAATCTGTCTCTATTCACCAGCCCCCTAGGGCAGAATAACAGCCACCATTGGAGAAGACCAGGTTCGAATCTCCTCAACTGAAGACAGAAAAACTAAACCAAATGGAATCTGAGTTCTAGCTCCAGTTCCCCAAGGAAAGAGCCTAGAGGCTTGTGCTGGGCGGTGCCTCTTCCCACTGTCCACTGTGACCTCAAGGGTCGCTAGGAAGTCCTTGCCCACTTTCAACAAGGAGAGGGGCCAAGGAACACTAAACGCTTAGCAGTGAAACACTAATTGCAAATATTTTCATTTGCATTCTCAACTGCCAGGCTCACTTTCTTGGGTTTCCCTTGGTCTCTGTTTCCTCTGGTAAAGCTCTCTGTATGCAGCTTAATCTCAGAGCACCCTGACACATGCCTTTTCTCTTGCCTCTCTAAGCTTAGCCCCAGACATGAGCCATGCAGCTTTTTCCATACCCCGTCGTTCCCCAGAAGTCCTTTAGAACACCTCACTCATTACAGGATGAGGCTTGCACATGTCCAAATAAATGTCATAGTTGCTACTCTCCCTTTCAGGGGTAGAGGAGGATTTAGGTCCTTGGATCCTTTTCTGTTTGTTGTTTGCGTATGTATGTTTTATTTTTGTTTTTGTTTTGTTGAAAAATATTTTGTAGTCCTGGCTGGCCCAGAACTCACAATGTAGTGAGGCTGGTCTTGAACTCCTGATTCTCCTGCTTCTACCTCCCAAGTACTGGGATTACAGGGATTCACTATCACATCCAGCTTTGTCCTTTGATCTTGTTGTCCAGCATATTTAGAGTTGGGGGACAGCTGTGTGGAGGACCCCAACTTCTCAATGCAGTCAGTCTCTCATCCAAAGTGAGGCTGAGCCTGGCCCTCCATCAGTCCATGAGGATGCAGAGACGGCAGCAGGGTGAATAGAGTTCCTTGAGGAGGAATGAGTTCAGATCCATCCATTCCTAAAGTACTCAGACCCTAAGTTCCAGGCAACTCATGGAGCCAATTAAGCATAAGTGTACACCATTTTCTTTGTAGGTGAGTATAACTCAGAGACAGAGTTTGAGACACTGTGCTTCAGCCAAATCTAGGACACACTGTGGCTCTCCCTCAAATCACATACCGTAAGTACAGAGGAGCCCACAGGATTAAGCTTGGAATTGATGCTTTCAAAAAGAAGCTTGTAGAAAAAAAAATGCTGCTTCCTTAAATAACTGTTTTGCCCTGTTCCAGCCTCTATAACCACAAAGCTCTGTGCTGAGTCTTGATATCAAAGATTTACTGAAGACATGAGCTATTTCTCATTATGCAAAAAGACATATCTTTATTTCTCTCAACTGTGAAGTTCAATTAATGTTTTATTATGTGAAGCCAAACAAGCACCCACTCCTTAAACATTGAGCTTTAAACAAGTACCAATATTGTCAGTCTGCTTTGATGTCTACTTACCTCTATGCAGAGAGAGCTAGAGCAGAGAGATCTGTGAATTTTGCATTGGTTATATAACTGCAGAGCTCACAGCCTCTTTGTCCTTTTCAAGGTCTTGGGGACTATCAGATCTGACATGTCCCAACCTAGATATTTGAGGACAGCTGCTGAAAGACTATAGCTTTCTTTTATTTTTTTTTTCCCTCCTGGGACTTTAACATGAGTCCCTACCCCCACCTTGTTTATGGTCTGTGTGGAGGTGGTGGTGGTGTGTGTGCGTGCGTGTGTGCGTGCATGCGTGCATGCATGTGTGCGTGCATGTGTGCATGCATGTGTGTGCTTGTAACAGAGGCTGATGCCACCTGTGTTCCTCAACTGCAGCCCTGTCTTATTTTTGAGATGGGGTCTCACTGAGACTGGAGTTCACTGTTCTGATCCTTTCGAAGGCCCTCTGTTGACCCCACCAGAGCTCATGCACTCTGTCCCTTTAGAAGCCCCTCTGTCGACCACACCAGAGCTCATGCACTCTGTTGTATATATTGACTCAAATCTGAGTCCCCAAATGCCCTTTGGTGTTGGTCCTTCCAATGGAGCCTAACTGACCTACCCAGCATCACACTCTTAAAGAAAACCGACTCTCCCAGCAGCCATCCATTGTCAAAAGAGTTCCTCGGCTAAAAAGTGGGGTTTCTTTCCTGCTTCTATGCTAGGATTTTGTCTGTCTTGAGCCTACCCGGGTCTTGTGCGTGCTGTCACTGTTGCTGTGAGCTCATGAGGGCCTTCCTAGCTGTCTGGAAAACACTCTTTTTGGCCAGCCACCCACCGGATCTGGCTGTTCCAATCTTTCTGCCCACTCTTCTGGAAGGATCCCATCAGCTCTTTCACTTGAAGGATTAATTGGACCCTTAAAGGCAGAAGGCACTGTTGCCCAGCTGGGAGGGACTGTTTCCATTTCTATGCTTACTAAACCTATAGGTTGTAATGTAAATACATAGGCATTTTGGGGGTGGGGGGACTTTTTGAGATAGGGTCTCCCTGTAGCTCCAGCTGTCCTGGAACTCACTGTCTAGACCAGGCTGGCTGCCTCTGCCTCCTGAGTGCTGGGATCAAAGGTGTGCATCACCATACCCAGCCCTAGGTGATTTTATTTCATCAGTCAAATGGAAATATTGAGAACAGTAAAGTGCATTCCTTCTAGTTCATAAGGAATCAAGTGGTACTCAATGAAGGTCTCAATGCGGAAGTCATAATCTGCTAAGCGCCTACCATGTACATATACCATGTTCTCTACCAAGATCCAAGTACGCAATGAGTGAGGAAATATACACCTAACCTCCTCCCATCTGGATTTACTTGAATAGTTTGAAAACATTAATTTTTTTAAAGTGATACAGTAAATGCAAACTTTGAGTGACAAGTGTCTCGAGGTGGGGTGCTATGAAAGGCTGTCTTAGGGAATCTGATCTAGGTTGGGGGTCAGGAGAAGCTTTCCTGCTATGGTGACAACTGAGTTGCCATCTGAAGGGAAATGGAGTTGACTATGGAATGAGAGAAGGGCAGTGAGCGTGAGATGTGCAGAAGAGAAGGGGATGCCGGACCGGGACTGGACTCTTGCCCTACAGCAGTGCAAGAAGTGTGCACACTGCATAAACTGGAGAGAACAAAAGCAGTCTGCATCCCGAGGGGACTCCACACATCAGAGATATTCCGGCTGCTTTTTACCTCTTGGATGAATAAAGCCTTGAGTTGATTTGATCTCTGACTTTTATAACCTTGATGTCCTCAGATACACAGTGATCCCTGTAGATGTGACACCAAGTGAGGAACTCCGGATTTGGAACAAGGAAAAAAATTATTGAACTGAAGACACAACCCCTAAATAGCTGTCTTATCTTCTTCTCAGGGTGCTCTAATCTACTGAAGGTTAGACTCTCAGACAAGGCAAGGAATATCTCTTACTATTTAAATCTCCCTCTGAGTACTAGTGTGGCTGGAATTCTCTGAGGGAGACTAGCAGGGTTTTAGTCATGGCCTACTCAGAAAGAGTCCTGTAGGACACATTCAGAAGCCCTTCTTTGCATTACAGAAGACATTAGATGTGAGGTGTGTAGTCCCCTCCATTTTGAGACTGTCACTCTGCCTGCAGAGGGAAAACACATCACCTAGGGACAGAATAGGTCCAGGTCGGCCTACTGCAGGGTGGGGCAGCAGCAAGTGTGAGAAGAGAGAAGAGAACAGAAATGGAAGATGTTTAGACAGTAGAGCATACAGGGCGTAGTTTTGCCCTGGGGTACAGTTGGAGGTAAAACCACGTCTGGGCTGGGCTGGGCAGCTTGAGGTCTTGTGAAGTCCCAGATGTCTGTCAACTGTGATCCTTAGTATCCAGGGTGTGAGGAGTTCTGGGGAGGCAGGTTCTGTCTTACTTCACCCCAAACCACACAGTGCCTTCCCAGCATCCCCACTACCTAGGATGGAGCCCATTAGGACCTCCACCCTGTGAAATGCAGAGAACTTACTCCTCCATCAGAGCCTATACTGTATCTCTAGACTGTGTCAGTACTAAGCCACAGTCCTCCTCTACTAGTAATTCTTAGGTTACTTGTCACTTTAAATTTGAAAAGGTGTTTTCTCACAGTACTATTCCAAGGAGGTCCCCAGAAGGCATCACCAAGAGTTTGGGAGGCCTGCAGATGCTCAGTCCTCACCCCAGAGCTGGACCATCAGAGGTCAGTGAGAGAGAGAGAGAGAGTGAGAGTGTGAGAGAGTGAGAGAGAGTGTGAGAGAGTGTGAGAGAGTGAGAGTGACTGAGAGAGTGAGAGAGTGAGAGAGAGGGAGAGGGAGAGAGAGACTGTGACTGAGAGAGTGAGAGAGAGAGTGAGAGACTGAGAGAGAGTGAGAGAGAGTGAGAGAGTGAGAGAGTGAGAGAGTGAGAGAGTGAGAGTGAATGAGTGAGAAAGAGAGTGAGAGAGAGTGAGAGAGTGTGTGTGTGAGAGAGAGTGACAGAGTGAGAGCGAGTGAGAGAGTGAGAGAGAGTGAGAAAGAGTGAGAGAGAGAGAGTGAGAGTGAGAGAGTGAGAGAGTAGAGCAGTTCGATGTGTCTCCAGGTGACTTGAGTGTGAGAAACTCGGTCTATATGACTGTTCTTCAGTGTGTGGTGGCAGTTGGGGTAGATGGGTGTTATTTCTATTTGACCAGGAGGAACTGAGGGTCTAAGAAGTTCAATGACTGACTGAGACACTAAGTTAATGGTGGCAGATGGGTAAATCTTATGTCAGGATCCAGGATCTTCCAGATCTACACTTAGCACCCAGTACAGAGTCATCGGCTGAGATAGAGCAAGGACTTGAGACAGGTGTATGTGTTTTGTTGGGGAAGGATGGTGTAAAGATGGGTTTGGAAAAGATGGATGGAATTTGGAAACTTCTGCTAAATAATAAGCTAGTGATATTTTCTGCCTGGGTGGCTTAAAAGGTGGCACAGGCTGGTAACACCTTATAGGAACAAGAATGTTATCAGATAGGTACAAAGGGGGTGAACAGTTCGCCATGACCAAAGGGAGTTGCTGCTAATTATTGTTAAAAAGGTATTTTCTCCTGGGAGCTGGAGAGATGGTCTAGTAGTTAAGAGTGCTGACTGCTCTTGCAGAGGACCCGGGTTTGACCCCCAGTACCCACATGGCAGCTGAATCTTTAACTCCAGTTCCAGGGGAATCCGACACCCTCTTCTGACCTCTGCAACATTGCACAACACAGGTGCACAAACCTACATGCAGACAGTATATTCACACACAAAAAAATAAATGAATAAATAAAAAAATTTTTAAAAAGGTATTTCTCCTATTGATTAAGTTTCAGCTGTATACTTTTACTCACACTAAGTCAAGATAGGAAATATTTATACAATAGACTTAAATTTGAGACAAAACAAAAGGTGTTCAAAACAGAAATTTCTAACTTCGACTAAATTTAAGAAGCAAAGAAAACAGAATTGTCAGAATTGAATGTCTTTAGTCCTGTGTCGTAGCACTGGCTTGGAGTTGCTCTTAACTCTTGAACAAAATGGTAAAAGGTTCCCTGAGCAGGATCTGTAGATTATGGAAAGAAACTGATCATGGTCAAGTTCTATAGAGTACTGAGGTGAGAGCTCAAGTTGGATTAAACTCCAGGAGTGTTTCTATAAAGCCGAGTAAGGGGACGAATGTCAGTTAATCTAACTTGGAATCTTAGGAAAGCTATTGTCATGGACCTTAACCGCTGAAGCCCATCACAGGAGCCAGAGAGGCCTCTGTTCTCAGCCCTGGCTGCACGCTGGAAACACTTGGGGAGCTTTTAGAAACCTTAGTCTCAAGGCTGCATCCTCAACCCAGTAAGTCAGGGTCTTTGGGAACAGGAGACAGTGCATTTCTTTAAAGCACCCAAGTGATTCTGGTGTAATATCTTCCATCAGCTAGCAGTCACAGACCACTTACCACCTCCCAATACTGGAATGTGTTGGGAAGACTGGAGGGGTGGGTTGCAGAGCTCTGTGTTGTTCATCCTGGTGAAGTCTTTGTTCCTCAAGAGCATCTTCAGGTTTCCACTTCACCACATGCCTGCAGCCCTTGCCCTCTGGGCTTTTCCAGGCCCTCTAACACACTGGAATTTGCTTTCCTAGAGTGCACCGCAGTCTGTGACTGTTCACTTGTGGGATGATTGTGTTAACTGAGCCCAGTTTTCAGTAGCTCCCAGAGGCCATGGATTGTGTTAGTGCTTTGCCCAGTATTCACTCCTGAATGCAGTAGGTAGGAGGACCTATCCTGGGTCAGAGCAAGTGTGCAGAGTAGTCGGTTACTCAGTACATGTCTTGGTCAGTCGCAAAGGAAGAGCAGTGTATGCAGAGAGGAAGATACAGACTTTTCCTTAAAACTTCACTTTTCAGAGTGGTCAGATAAGCAGCATTAGCCCCATTGGGGAACATGTTAGAAGTGCAAATTCCTGGGCCTCAGTCAGGACCTATAGAAACTCAGGCTGGGACCCAAGAGATGGTTGAACAAACAACCCAGGTAATTTTGCTAATATGAAGATTTGAGAGCCATTGTGAAATGGAGAAATTAGGTGTGACAACACCAGGCTTTGGAGGACGTTATCAACCAAAGCACCCTGGGTTCTCCCTCCAGCTGCCTCTTTGCAGATCTTTCTTCCAAGGCTTCCCACTCACTCCCCTCCACCCCCAAAGAGCCTGAAAGAACCATTTGGACCTTGATCTCTAAGGAAAGCTCTTCCATCTAGCTGTGGCCACACCTTCAGATAAGATGACCATGCCAGGTGCACTCAGCTGAAATCAATAGCTTTACTTGGCACTCCCAGCAAGACTTTTTCAGAATATCCTTTTTAAACAAGTGGGCTGCATTATACATCCAACACTGTCAACCTCATAAATCACAGTCAGGAGTGTTGGCTGCTATAAAGTTTGATGCTGTCGTGTTTTGCTGTGTGCCAGTGCCAGCTCCAGCCCATCTACCATTGGCTTTTATTTCTTACTTTCTGGAATTGCCAAAAATTCTTAAAGGAAAGCCCGAGGTCTTGTTAGTCTGGTCCACTCCCAAGGCATGCTGTCCAACTTTGTCCAAGTCACCCCTGCTGACTGTCACCTCTAAACCCCTGACCATCCATGCTCTACTTTCTTACAGAATACTGTGTGGGCACCTTTACTCTCAACAGTGACCCCAACACCCCTCTTAGAAAGCTAAGGAACCCGACATGCTCTGTGTATTAGTCAGGGTTCTCTAAAGAAACAGAAGCAACAGGATGAATATATATAACTATATACAATTTATTGATTTGCTCACGTGACGGAGCTCAACAGTAGCGCCGAACTGGAGAGGCCGGGAATCCAGGGAACTGCTCAGTCCGCAAGGCTGGATGTCTCAGGAGTCCCAGTCTAGTGCTGAAGGCCCGAATGGATTCCAGGAGATCTGCCAGTCTCGGTACACGCTGGGATCCGAAAGGTTGATCACAGCAGCAAGGCAAACTCACCAGATGAGAGAGAGGCAAGCCGCAGGAAGAAGGAAAAGGGACCAGCTCCCGCTGCCGTGGCCTTAAATACTGCCTGCCGGCAGAAGGTAACACCCACATTTGGGGTGGGCCATCCGGGTTGAGGTGGTCCAATCAGAAGACCCTTTTCTCTTATTTGTTCCTTAGTCCAGTCAAGTTGACACCCAGGATTAACCATGACAAGTCCACCCCTTGTCAACTTGACACCCAATAAATAGCCTCTGCTTAAATGTCAATTGCAAACGATGGCAGGGTCATAATTCCACCTAACATGTTATAAGTATCTCATGTGCAATAGCAAAACATTATATCTTAGAGTAGGTGGTAATGTCCTTGAGAAGAACTTAGTCCTTCAGTATCTAATAACCTAAATATGACAACACTTAACACATATCTCAGTTGCACATTCAAAGGGGAACACAAGTATCCACTTAATATACATACATATATACATATATATATATATATATATATACAAGCACATTCTTAACCAAATAGGACGAAGGTTAATATCTATTATAATCCACGTTTCTGCAACTGGTCCCGTGGCTTCAGCTGATATTTATGACTACCTTCTTCTACTACCCATTCTGTATTTCCTCCGCCATCAGCAAGCACCTCTGCAGGTCTTGGCTCTTTCCCTGGAGGAGTGACCCATACCTTCATCCCTGAAGGGTCTGGGCCATTTATTGTCCTGTCTGGTTTGGGTTGTTGGAGTTTCCCATTGACCTTAATCATAGGACATGGTAGCACCAGAAGGCGCCCTACAGCATCTCCTGCCTTCCAGACATAATCTTCCTTGCCCCCATTGTGGAGAAAAAGTCCAATTTCCCCATGGTAGTCTGGATCAATCACTCCTCCTACTACTGTTATTCCTTCCTTAGCCTGTTGGCTTAAAGGCAGTAGAAGCCCGAAGTGGCCAGGGGGAAGTCTTAGCTTCCAGTTCAATAGAACGTTTGCTGTATCTCCTGGCAAAAGCACTCCCCCCATTGGAGCCAAAACGTCTAGACCAGCAGAACGCAAGGTCGTGGGTACAGGAAGCAAAAATTTTCCTACTGGGTCACTAGGGGTGATAGTGAGTGGAATCATTCCCACTTCCACCCCTTGGTTCCTGGACCCATGAATTCTGGCTATAGGAGAAACAGTACCATATAGTGGACGCTGATTCAAAGCATATACTGCTTGCTGGAGAACCTTGCCCCAGCCCTCCAGGGTATTGCTACCTAATTGGCGCTGTAACTGTGTCTTCAAGAGGCCATTCCATCGTTCTATCAAGCCAGCTGCTTCTGGGTGGTGGGGAACATGGTAAGACCAGTGGATACCATGACCATGGGCCCACAGTCGCACTTCTTTGGCTGTGAAGTGAGTTCCTTGGTCAGAAGCAATGCTGTGAGGAATACCATGACGGTGGATAAGGCATTCCGTAAGTCCCTGGATGGTAGTTTTGGCAGAAGCATTACGTGCAGGAAAGGCAAATCCATAACCAGAATAAGTATCTATTCCTGTAAGAACAAAACGCTGTCCCCTCCATGATGGAAGTGGTCCAATGTAGTCAACCTGCCACCAGGTTGCTGGCTGGTCACCCCGGGGAATAGCACCATATCGGGGGCTCAATGTTGGTCTCTGCTGTTGGCAAATCTGGCACTCGGCAGCAGCTGTAGCCAGATCAGCCTTAGTGAGTGGGAGTCCATGCTGTTGAGCCCATGCATAACCTCCATCTCTGCCACCATGACCACTTTGTTCATGGGCCCATTGAGCAACAACAGGGATAGCTGGAGAAAGAGGCTGACAATCCACAGAACGAGTCATCCGATCTACTTGATTATTAAACTCATCCTCTGCTGAGATCACCTTTTGATGAGCATTTACATGAGACACAAGTATCTTCACATCCTTTGACCATTCAGAGAGCTCTATCCACATACTTCTTCCCCAAATGTCTTTCTCACCAATTTTCCAGTCATGCTCCTTCCAAGTCCCTGACCATCCAGCCAAACCATTGGCTACAGCCCATGAATCAGTATATAATCGAACCTCTGGCCATTTCTCCTTCCAGGCAAAATGCACAACCATGTGCACTGCCCGAAGTTCTGCCCACTGTGAAGACTTTCCTTCACCAGTGTCCTTTAGGGTTGTTTCAGAAATTGGCTGTAATGCTGCAGCTGTCCACCTCTGGGTGGTGCCTGCATAGCGTGCAGAACCATCAGTAAACCAGGCCCTAGTCTTCTCTTCCTCAGTCAACTGATCATAGGGCAAACCCCATGAAGCCATAGGTGCATGCTTAAGCCCAGGAGACATTGTAACAGGAGTGGGAACCATAGGCATTTGGGCAACTTCTTCATGTAGCTTGCTTGTGCCCTCAGGGCCTGCCCGGGCCCTGTCCCGTATGTACCACTTCCATTTGACAATGGACTGTTGCTGTGCACGTCCTACTTTATGGTCTGGTGGGTCAGATAACACCCAGCTCATGATGGGCAGCTCAGGTCGCATGGTGACTTGGTGGCCCATTGTCAAACGTTCAGTTTCCACTAAGGCCCAATAGCAGGCTAAGAGCTGTCTCTCAAAAGGAGAATAGTTGTTTGCAGATGAAGGTAGAGCCTTGCTCCAAAATCCCAAGGGCCTCCGCTGTGATTCCCCTATGGGAGCCTGCCACAGACTCCAGACAGCATCTCTATCTGCCACTGATACCTCAAGCACCATTGGGTCTGCTGGATCATATGGCCCTAGGGGCAGAGCAGCCTGCACCGCAGCCTGGACCTGTTGAAGAGCCTTTTCCTGTTCCAAGCCCCACTCAAAGTTTGCTGCCTTACGAGTCACCTGATATATGGGTCGTAGTAACACACCCAGATGAGGAATGTGCTGCCTCCAGAATCCAAAAAGACCCACCAGACGTTGTGCTTCTTTCTTGGTGGAGGGAGGGGCCAGGTGCAACAACTTATTCTTTACCTTAGAAGGAATGTCTCTGCATGCTCCACACCACTGAACTCCTAGAAACTTCACCGAGGTAGATGGCCCTTGAATTTTAGTTGGATTTATTTCCCATCCTCTCATGCGCATATGCTTTACCAACAAGTCTAGGCTAGCTGCTACCTCCTGTTCACTGGGTCCAATCAACATAACATCATCAATATAGTGGACCAGTGTGATATTTTGTGGAAGAGTCAGGCGATCAAGATCCCTTCTAACTAAGTTATGGCACAACGCTGGAGAGTTAACATACCCCTGAGGTAAGACAGTAAAGGTATACTGTTGGCCTTGCCAGCTGAAAGCAAATTGCTTCTGGTGGTCCTTATGAACCGGTATTGAGAAAAAAGCATTGGCCAGATCAATAGCTGCATACCAGGTACCAGGAGACATATTAATCTGCTCGAGTAAGGACACCACATCTGGTACAGCGGCTGCAATTGGTGTCACTACTTGGTTGAGTTTTCGATAGTCAACTGTCATTCTCCATGATCCATCTGTCTTTTGCACAGGCCAAATTGGAGAGTTAAATGGAGATGTGGTAGGAATCACCACCCCTGCATCTTTCAAATCCTTGATAGTGGCATTAATCTCCGCAATCCCTCCAGGGATACGATACTGTTTTTGGTTCACTATTTTCCCTGGTAGAGGCAACACCAATGGTTTCCATTTGGCCTTTCCAACCATAATAGCCCTCACTCCACAGATCAGGGAACCAATGTGGGGATTCTGCCAATTTCTAATTATATCTATCCCAATTATACATTCTGGGACTGGGGAAATAACTACGGGATGCGTTCTGGGACCCACTGGGCCCACCGTGAGTCGGACTTCAGCCAAAACTCCATTTATCACCTGACCTCCATAGGCCCCTACTTTAACCGGAGGGCCACAATGCTTTTTAGGGTCTCCTGGGATCAGTGTCAACTCAGAACCAGTATCCAATAGGCCTCGAAAAGTCTGATTATTTCCTTTTCCCCAGTGTACAGTTACCCTAGTAAAAGGCCTCAGGTCCCTCTGGGGAAGGACAGGAGGAAGGCAAACAGCATAACTCTTTGGTATTGTGACAAGGTCCTTCCTCACTGGAACCCGGCCACCCCTTCATTCAAGGGGTTCTGGGTCTGTGAACTGTCTCAAGTCTGGAAACCGGTCAACTGGGCGGGATTCGCTACTCCTAAAATCAAATGTTGACTTCCTGTCATTCGTTCTAGAGCTTTTCTGCTTATACAGATCAAATAAAAACTTAGTAGGCTTCTTATGTATTTGGTTCCTGGGAACACCATGATTAATTAGCCAGTTCCAAAGATCATTTCGGGTCATGCCATTATAGGTATTGTTTTGCCTTTGCCACCCATTATGATAATTACTGTAACTACGCTCATCTGGCCTTCTGCGATTCAGTGCTGCCACCTGACGCCTACCCTGAGGTCCTGTTAGACCTACTACGTGTACATTTAATTTATGCAAACGAGCCACAACTTCTCTAACTGTAAGATCTGGCATAAGAAATAGAGCAAAAACAAAGCTCTTCAAATGTTCTGGTGTCTCTCTCAGTACTTTCCATCTTATAAATTCAGTGAGTGGCATGTCCTCTGGGTCCTCATATTGTGGAGAATGTGGTTTTACACTTCGAATCCACTCGAGCATGCCCATCTGCCTGACCCTCACAATCCCTTCATCAATACTAAGCCAAGGAATATCAGGCATCTCTAACTCGCTGTTAGTAGGCCATGTTTTAATAAATACATCAGCCAACCATTCAAATAAACTTTTAACACCTTTTTTAACTGCTCGAGCTTCCATGTTAAACCTAGAATCTCTACTCAGTGGGCTCATATCGATAAACTCAGTATGATCCAATTTTATATTCCTTCCACCATTATCCCACACCCTTAAAATCCATTCCCACACATATTCCTTAGGCTTCTGCCGGAATGAATCAGCAAACTCATTAATTTCTTTAGTAGTATATCGCACCTCCTCGTGGACCACACTTTCTATCTCACCTTGAGGGGCTTGCTTAGACTTCAATCTGGTTATAGGTCTAGAGGCAACAATTGTTGGGCCCTGAGGGACATCAGCTCCCACTGGGAGGGGGGGATTAATTTCCTCAGGCAAGGGTGGGGAGGAGGGATCTGCAGGGTGTGGATTCTCTGCTGAGGGTGGGGAGGTTAATTCCTCAGATAAAGAAAATCCCTCAGAATCCGAGGGTTCAAAATCCTCATCATCATAGTTCTCCCACACATCTCCATCCCAAGTTTCAGGGTTCCACCCTTTCCCCACCAGTGCTCTCACTTTAACTGCTGACACTTTTCGTGGCTGGGAATTAAATTTGCGTTGTAAATCAGCCAACCGTATAATAAGGGCTCCAGCTTGATTTTCTGCTGCTTTAGCTCTTTGGCTGCTGGAGAGAAGATTCTCTTCCAGAGCACACTTGGAAACCTTTAAACTGTTGTTTCGAATCCGGAGCTGGTCATTTTTATCACCGAGCTCCATATTTTCGTCTAACAGTTTATCCAGACATGCTAGGAGCAACAAGGCAACATCATTATTTTCCTGATTTTTCTGCAATTTCTCGAACGTTTTATATATAGAGTCACTAAATTCCTTGCTTCTCACAAGAGGTGAGTTAGGTGAGTCAAATGGATCTATCTTCATAATTAGATCAAATAGTCTGCACCAAGGATTATCATTCCTCTTCATGCCACCAGGAGAGCCTTCAGTAACTCTAGGCTTCATTGGGTTGGAGAGCTGGCTCCAGAGGCTACCAAGCCCACTAAAGAAATTCATCCTTTCAATTCTGTTTCTCTAGAACCACTTCTGGTACCAAAATCTGTATTAGTCAGGGTTCTCTAAAGAAACAGAAGCAACAGGATGAATATATATAACTATATACAATTTATTGATTTGCTCACGTGACGGAGCTCAACAGTAGCGCCGAACTGGAGAGGCCGGGAATCCAGGGAACTGCTCAGTCCGCAAGGCTGGATGTCTCAGGAGTCCCAGTCTAGTGCTGAAGGCCCGAATGGATTCCAGGAGATCTGCCAGTCTCAGTACACGCTGGGATCCGAAAGGTTGATCACAGCAGCAAGGCAAACTCACCAGATGAGAGAGAGGCAAGCCGCAGGAAGAAGGAAAAGGGACCAGCTCCCGTTGCCGTGGCCTTAAATACTGCCTGCCGGCAGAAGGTAACACCCACATTTGGGGTGGGCCATCCGGGTTGAGGTGGTCCAATCAGAAGACCCTTTTCTCTTATTTGTTCCTTAGTCCAGTCAAGTTGACACCCAGGATTAACCATGACACTCTGTTAGATTCCCTCTCTCTACCTCATCTTCCAACACCTCCATTTTCCTCATGTTGTGCTTCATTGTGAGCTACTAAAAGCCTTTAACACCAGGCATATGAGAGCTTGTATCCTGTCTTCAAGGTACATTCAAGAAAGGCAGATTATGATCTTGCAAGCAGGCAAACACAAATACAAATATACAACGATATCCAAGTAAGGGTTGGACAGAGGGATGTTTCACTGATTTTATTTTTAAATAAGTTTTAAAATGTTGGCTATTTCCTAACGTCCCTCCTAGATCCTCTCTAATAGCAGGTGAAGTCATATATCACAGAAGATTACATTTTGAGAGTAAAAACCAATTTTCAAACATTTTCTAAGGAGGTTTAAAATTTTTCTAATTGGCAAATTATAGTTGCATATACTTATGGAATACAAGGTGATGTTGTGGTTTATTAATACAAGGTAGAATAATTCAAATGATCTTACATATGTATTATCTTAGGTACTTTATTATTTATTGTGGTGAGACATTTGAAACTCACAGTTAATTCTTGTACAGCACAATGGCCCCTTATTACTTTTGTGTGTTAGTTCAGGACTAACCATCAGCCCCAGCACCTCCACTTGTAACTATTGATTCCCCTATGAACTTTACTAATAGCCCAGTGCTGACAAGTACCTTACAGTAACATAGATAATTAGCATGTACTTTTCACATTATATGTAATTGTATGTATTACTTACACTGAAAAACACAAGACGGTTGTGTGAGATTGTATTTTGCTGTGATATGCAATTTTCTGGAGAGGTAAATGCTCTTCAGTATCACGCACCACTGCAGAGGATACTTCCATTCAGTCATCACAGTAACACTGAGATGGAACTATAAGATGTAGACTAGCACTACAGTAAGGACTGTGGGAGCACAGTCCTTAGTTTTATGTTGTTATGTTTTAATGCTATAACATTATATTTCTATTTCTCCCAGCTTTAATGGAGACATGCATAGTCTACATTTCTATAAGTTTTGATAAATTTTAGTGTGTTATGGAGGATTTACATATATTTTATTTCAGTGTATGATACCTTGATTATTATCGACATATGTTTGTATTCATTCCATATTATATTGCTTGGGTATTATACCTCACAAGGTATTTATTTCCTTGACTAAATACCTGACAAGAAGCTTTCAGTTTGAGGGAACACAGTCCATCACTGTAGGAAAAGCATGGTACAGGAATGTGGGGTGGCCGGTCCTAATGCATCCTCAGTGAGAAGCCACAGAGCAGACATGAAGAGGGGCTTGGCTGTAAAACTTCAAAGCTGCCCCCAGTGAACAACCTCCTCCAGTGACGGTCTACTTCGTGGAGGTTCCACAGCCTTTCAAGACAGCACCACCAGATGGGGACCAAGTAGTCAAACAAATGAGCTTGTGAGGGATATTTAATATCTAAACCACAACATTCCACCCCTGGCCCTCATAGGCCCAAGGCCATGTGATGGTGCACATAGCCTAGGTAACTCCATTTTGTCTTAGTGACCCTGTCTTAATGGTCAACCCTGGCCCAGAAGAAGAAGTCCAGGAAGGGCCAGTTGGCTCTCGTGATCTTGTGACCACTCATTAACTTTATCTGCCTTATCTTTTGTAAATGCTTTGCAGTTGCCTGTAGCCCATCCTGCAGCAGAAAGGAACTGTGGTCTAGTTTTTTATTGTCTGACTGGAATTTCTCAAAAAATTCACCAGGATATGGTATTTGCCTTTATAAGAGTAACCCACCCCTGAGTCAGTGCTGTACCCTCTAAATCCCATCCTGGCCAGTCCAAATTAAAAACTGAATTTGGATAATTGGAGCCCAGAGTCTGTGTACTTTCTTCTCCCAGTGGTCCAGCACCACAACAGCCATTTCATAAAGCAGTACATTAGTTTCAACTTCAAAAGTCTTAATTGTCCCAACACCATTCAAAAGTCAAAAGTCTGTTCTGAGACTCAAAACAATCTTTTAAATGTTGGGACCCAGCAAGATCAAAACACAGGTTACTTTCAATGTACAGGGGTCACAGCGCAAACGCTCCTATTCCACAACAGATAAACGTGAGGCCGGCAACAGAAGAGCAGCACAGCAAGACCAAAGCCTCGCAAGGAAAATGCCACTTCCTGCAGCTCCATGTCCAACATCAGGGATCTTGTTGGGATAATTTGGGCTCCAGTGGCCTTGGGCAGCCCGGGCCCTCCAGTTCTGCTCTCTGAAACACATATATCCAGTCTTTATCTAGTTCCCCTCCATTCCTAAAGCTTTTCTCTGCAGACATCTCATGGTCCTGGCAGCCCCAAGATTCTGGAAGGTCTCTGTTTCTGTTGAAACTGAGGCTTCACCTTTCACCTTCACTCAGTGGCATTTTAGGGGATCCTTGCATGGAATCCAACCCTGCAAGTCGTTGACTGTACTCAATGGCTTTCTGAAACCAGGCACCAACCTCCATGATGTCTTCACTACTGCACCTTCATGCCTGCACCATGTGGACAGCACTGCCAAGGTATGCAATTTGAGATGTAGTGTGATCTCCTATCACAGCTGTGGTGGCCTCTGAGTACCTTGATGACTCAGTCTGAAAAAATCTAGGCACTTGGTTTGAAGCAGAGAGCCCCTTCAGCAAGATTCAAAGTTCAAGCTCTCCTTTCAAATCGATTGCATTTCATGGGTTGAATGGTTTAGTGAAGTCTTGCCCTCAGGGTACCTTTCCTATTAGCCTAGTTGAGTGCTTGAGGTTTCTCATTAATGATGCTAATATCTTTAACAGTTACAGCTACTTCATACGTTTCTTGTGGGCAACTATAAACTCTCTTATACCAAACTCACATTTTTCAAATCTTTTTTGAAAATCTACTTGCTGTTCTCTCTTACTGTAGACTTGAACAAAAGTAGTGACCAGTCACCATACCACTGCCTGAATGCTGTCCCACAAAACAAAATAGTCCATTCCCTTTGAGACAGGGTCTCCCTGAAGCCCTAGCTGGCCTGGAACTCACTGTATAGAAAAGCTGGCCTTGAACTCAGAGATCCACCTGCCTCTGCCTCCCTAGTTCAGGGATTAAAGACACACACCACCACATCCAGATCAGCCCATTACAGCGCCATTCAGGTTCTGAGGACAAGGGCAGAATGAAGTCAGGTTATTTTCCAGAATATAGCATGAATGGCCTCTTCAATAGACAGAGTTGTCTTTCTGTCTGACACCTCATCAGCTGGACCACCACTGCCCCTGTGTCTTTCAGCATTCACATGCTTCTGCAACTGTTCCCATGATTACCTGGTTTCTGAAGATCTATTTATTCAATAATGAGACATTGGAACTCCATGAGCTGGAGAGAACACTGCATGAGCACTGTTCATAGGAGCAGAGACAGATTTGAGGTTCTCTGAAGTCATTTCTGGTGCTATGCTAATATTAGACCTCAGTGTGATTAATGATATAACCAATTTATCAGTTGCAGCCACTTGATAATTATTCTCATTAAGTTGCATAGCACCACTTTTCCCCTAAGAGAAATACAAGTCATTTTTACAAATTTTCAGTTGCTAAGTAGACAACTAGCTTCACCTTCTCTGAGAAACACAAGTGCAAATTACATTAAAGGATGTCTCGAGAAAGAAAATATTCTACTCCCTTTAACACTTTTAGGTCCTATCTATTCTTATATGTATTTAGAATTTCCCAGGTAGTCTGCCTTGCAGAATGCCATTATTGCTAAGTTCTTTTGAGTTTCTATTGGGGGATCTTTACATGTTTAGCCAAAAGCTAATCTGTTTTAACATTAGAAGTGAAAAATCCTTGCCTCTGTTACAAATCTCACATTTTGTGACCTTCAACAATTAAACTTCAATATTTCAAGGACTAGGATGGAAACCAATCTGTATTTGTCTACGTAGGGTTGACTTTAAGACCTAGCAACTAGAGACAGCAGGCCAGTGGTATTTGAACAAAAGAGCAAATGCATGGTGATGGTCAGTCTTGATTGTTAATGTTATTGGGATGGCAAAAGTATAGGGTGTGACTTGGAGCCCTGATATAATCAATGGTTTCATCCATTGACACATTCAGAATTTGAATAGGCTATTTGAAGGTATTAGAATTGGGAAGTGGGTCTTTGTTATGCCTTTCAAGATTAAGTCTTGGCCTTGTCTCATTCCTTTTAACCTTCTCTGTTTTCTGACCCCAGGAGGCATAGACTCCTGCCAATCTACCTTACCTCAAGCCTAAAACTGTAGATCTAGCTGACTTTAGACTCAAACATTTGAAACTGTGACCCAAATAAAATTTTCATCCTTTTAAATTGGTTCTTACAAAAAAAAAAAAAAAAAAAAGCCAGACATGGTTGGCTCACGCCTTTAATCCTAGCACTTGAGAGGCAGAGGTAAGGGGATGTTTGGGAGGCAGAGGCAGGTGGATGTTTGGGAGTTCAAGGCCAGCCTGGTCTACAGAGTGAGTTCCAGGACAGCTAGGGCTACAGGGAGACACTGTTTCAAAAAGACCTAAATAAATAAGTAAATAAATAAATAAATAAATAAATAAATAAATAAATAGGTTCTTACAGGTATGCACCACACAAAAAAAAGCTAATACATTTAGATGTGACTATTCCACTCTGTGTCTTTAACCATTATGATGTCTGTGGAAAGGTGCAGAGATGAGATTCAGATATAATCATTAGGAGGCAGAGGTATGCAGATTCTTGAGGCTACTTATGTTAGGCAATAAGAATAAAATATGTCTCCTAAACCTTGTATATTTATTGGGACCTACCACAAATCAGGAACATCATTGGCAAGGCTGTGTGACCCTGCCCATCTCATTAAAATATGTGTGTCTCTGCTCTTAGAAGTTAATCCAAATTTGAAACATTATTATACTTTGAGAAAAAGAAGACCTGAGAGTTTGGAGAGTTTGGAGAGTTTGGTTACCATAAAACAAGGCAGTTGATTCTGAAATGGCAGATTGGACTCCATTTTATACTAGCTGGGTTTTGCTCACCCTGTGTTTCTGTTCAGTCCTCCCCCACCCCTAGGGCACTTACAACTAGCCAGGCAGAGGTCTTCTCTCAGCTATACGTGTAGTTTCAGGAATCCCATTGTTTTTGCAATTTTGAGAAACTTGTTTTTCTAATTAAAACTTAGCAAATTTTTGTTAACTGAGAACCTCTTTGTTAACTGACCTGTCCTTGATCTGATGTAAATGTGATCTGATCTAACTATGGTTACTGGCTTTTCCCCCAGCATGATTTAGGCTTCATAAACCCCATTCTGCCTTCTCTTGGAGTTGAAAGTTCTTCTGGGCATTAACTCCTACTCGACCACTGGCTATTATTAAAGGACTCTTAATTTGACCATCACTGTGTGGCATTCCTCTGTATCTTGAGCTCAGTATTACATTTTCAATTGCAGGTCCTCTTTTAGGATCCAGAACACATACATACACACATTTATTTGCTTAATAATTCTGTAAGGTTAATACCATTATTTTGCGATGAGGAGAGGCTCAGATAGACTCTGTGCTAGATAGCTTTAGTGTCAACTTGACACTCCTGGGTTAAGGGAGCCTCAATTGGGGAATTTCTTCCATTGGTCTGGCCTGTAGCCACGTCTGTGGAGTATTTTCTTGATTGTTAAGTGATGTGGAAGGACCCAGCCCATGAGGGCAGTGCCATCCCTGGGCAGTTTGTGTATTGTATAAGAAAGCAGGTTGAGCATGGGCCAGGGGAACAAGCCAGTAAGAAGCATTCTTCCATGACCCATGCTTCAGCTTCTGCCTTCAGGTTCCTGCCCTGTGTTCCAACCTTGGGCTCCCTCAATGATCAACTATGACCTGGGAGATGTAAGCCAAATAAACCCTCTCTTCCCCAGGCTGGTTTTGGTCAGAGTGTTTTGTCACAGTAATTGAAAGCATAGTTTGTTCTAGTTGAACAGACTCTTTATTTCAGGGAAGCTTCAAATGGAAGTAGGGAAGCGCCCATAAATTCTAACAGTGTGCTAGAATACAATGTAATGGTGCTGTGATCACCCCCAAACTTATGAGAGTCCTCACTGCTACACATCCTCAGGAAATAGTAGCAAGATTGCTTCCTGTATTCTCATATTAGTATATTAGTTTTAATTTGTATTTCCTTAGAGATAATAACATTTTTCATTAAATTATTTTGCTCTTGGTCCCTCTGACCTGTTCCAGTACATGCAAGGCAAATATCTTTACATTATCAGTCCTATGATTCTGCATTTCCTCAAATGTTAAAGAGTGATGAGTATCTATTTAGGAATGACTTTTATGAGTGGACATAATCTGGACTAATATTTTTATTTTATTTATTTATTTTTTAATCCTTTTTTTTCTCATTTTTTAACAATAAGTAATAATTAATGAGTACAAGCATCCTTCATGTAAAACCAATTTGCAAGCAGTTGTGCCCAAACCCACACAGCCCATGGGTCCCACCATCCAGTTGGGGGGGGGCTTATATATTCAATCAAGGTGATCAGATGAGTGTCCAGACTATATTGCTGTAGTTTTGTCATTCACCCCAATCACAGCCCTTACATCCTATCATGCCCCCTCTTCCACAGATTGTTCCCTAGGCTTAGAAAAGGGGCACAGGTGGATGAGAAGCAAAACAGTCTATTTTCTCTGGAGCTGTTGTCTGGGACTCTGGTCAATTCTGGCTGTTTCCTTTTATGGGCTGACAGTTTGTCCATAAATAACCTTTCAATCCTACTAATGAAGCACAAGTAATTAAATATATATGTATTTAAACAGTACTAATTGTTATGGTAGATTACTTTGGTATAGACACAGATGTTTGGATGTTATGTTAATCCATGAATTATGTTTTTTCTGTAACATATGGCAGGGTCTTACTGTGGCTTATAACATCTCCTAACCACTAGAGAATGCAAGCTTGTGGCATCAGACATGGGTTATTCCTCCAAGGAGAGAGCTCATAGCCAATTAGATTTGGGATATACAGGCATGTGGCTGCCACTGCTGCACAGTATTTTCAGGCAGGTGAGGTGTAGCTGGTGCTGATGGAGGAGTCTTGCTTGACTCAGGGAGACCTATATTTGCTTTATTGGTTTAGTGGCCTTTGGAAACACTCTCTGGTATTCCAGAGACCAACTGTACACTTGCAAGTGCGGTCTCAATGCATATTTTCCATGCTTACATCAGGTCTTCAACAGCAGGGCCTTACCACCTCTCTTCTTGCAGGTATCCCAGTTTACAGGCAAGAAGCCTTTACCTTTTGGGGGGGGGCTTGGATCCCCTGGCCAACATCTCCTTGGTAGAATAATCCATTGCTGATATCAAAGCTCTCCTGTATTAATATATATTGCTTAAGTGCATAGCTTAAGGAGACTTTAGTATTCTATTTGGATCTGAATAGAGAATAATACTTTTCACAGTTCCTATGTCTATTAGTCAATTAAAGAAGGCAGTTTTACCAGTTTTATAAGAGATTACCTCTATAACAGTTGGCTCCAACTTACAGTTAGAGAACAACCTCATCATCATCATGTTTCTCATTGTTCTATGGGGGGGAGGTAAGAAAGTCTAGTTATTAAAACCTTGCGGCACCTAGAAGGTAAGTTTCATTAAGACTCATTATAAATAGCTGTTACAAGTAGGATCCACCAAGGGGTTTGATGTCTGTAGCAATCTGAGGCTTTTCTTCCTTTCAATGTTCAGACAGGCCAACCTTTCTGCTGGCAGTTCCTGGTACATCCTACACAATGCAAAGCTGTATCTTTTCTTTCTCAGCCATTAGGTTGGTGACATTTTGACCTGTCGGAACATGCAAATCTTTTCTTATAGTTAGTTTTAAGATTTGAATTGCAAGGTTTTTGACAAAAAGGTTTCATGTCTATCTGTATCCCCCCCCCTTTTTTTTATAACCCATGAGTCTCCAGAAGACAGTTGTATTATACATAACTATAGGGTGGAATCAAGGCACAGATTTCATCAAATTCACCCATGCTGTTTTGGGTGACTATATATGATTAACTTGGGAAGCAAACTTAATTTTTACGTTAAATCATCTTAAAGAGAATGCTACAAGGTGATACTGTACAACAGAGAAATTATAGAGAACATTTGTATGTGCCAATCCCAAAGTTATTGCTCTACAGATTTTATGTAAAACAAATGTGGACAACAGCGATTTATATCTCCATTTAACTCAGATGCATTACCGTTTTTATCAGAGTCTGTAAACCAATGTTGTTTAATATACACATATTTACTTTTACTAAGTCCTAAAACACCATGTGTCCTGTAGACAGTGTCTAGGCGAAACTGGGTACTTGCTGAACTCACATCAATTAAATATGCCTTGATTGAATATACATCCGTGTCCCTCTCCCACCCATCCCCCCTTCCCAATTCACCATTTCAGTCCATTTTCTGATGCAGTCTTTCTGTTGTTGTTCTTTTACTATGCATCCCTCTCCATGAGAAATATTTATATCTGGGTTGTTGGTACTAGCATCCACATATGAGGGACACCATTTGTCGTTTGTTTTTCTGGGACTGTGTTACTTCACTTAACATAATGTCTTCCAGCTCCATCCATTTACCTGCAAAGTTCATGATGTTGTCCCTCTTTACTGCTGCATAGAACTCCATTGTATACATGTACCACATTTTCTCTATCCACTCGTCAGTTGAGGGGCACCTGGGCTGGTTCCAGCTTTTTGCTATTGTGAACAGAGCTGCAATAAACATAGCTGTGCATGTATCTTTGCAGTAAGTTGTGTCTTGTGGGTATATACCCAGGAGTGGTATGACTGGGTCAAATGGAAGGCTCATTTTGAGTCTTCTAAGGGTTCTCCACACTGCTTTCCATAGTGGCTGTACAAGTTTACATTCCCACCAGCAATGGATGAGTGTTCCCCTTTCCCCACAACCTCTCCAGCACTTGGTATCATTCATGTTCCTGATCCTAGCCAGTCTTATTGGAGTAAGGTGATATCTCAGAGTGGTTTTAATTTGCATTTCCTTAATTATCAGAGATGTTGAACACTTCTTAAGATGTTTCTCGGCCATCTCTAACTCCTCCTCTGTGAAGTCTCTATTCAGATCTTTGCTCCATCTTTTGAATGATTCATTTGTTTTCTTTCTTCTTTGTTTTTTGAGTAGCTTGTATACTCTGGAAATTAATGCTTTGTCAGATGTATCTGCTGTGAAGGTTTCCTCCCACTCTGTGGGTCTTCTCCTCACTTCCTTTATTGCTTCCTTTGATGTACAGAAGCTTTTGAGTTTAATGAGGTCCCATTTGTCAATTGTCGATCTTATTTCTTGTGCAGCTGCTGTCTGATTTAGGAAGTCTTTTCCTACACCTATGTCTTGTAGTCTGCTGCCAAGCTTCTCTTCTATCACCTCCAGAGTTTGGGGTTTCACGTTGAGGTCTTTGGTCCATCTGGAGTTGACCTTTGTACAAGGTGAGAGGTAGGGGTTTAATTTCATTCTTCTACAAGTGGTGATCCAGTTTTGCCAGCACCACTTGCTGAAGATGCTGTCTTTCTTCCATTGTGTCTTCTTGGCCCCCTTGTCAAATATGAGGTGGCTGAAATTGTATGAGCTCAGGTTTGGATCTTCAGTTTTATTCCATTGGTCAACTGGTCTGTTTTTGTGCCAGTACCAGGCTGTCTTTATGACTATAGCCCTATAGTATAGTTTGATGTCTGGTATAGCGATCCCCCCTGTATTGCTCTTTTCACTCAGGGTTGCTTTGGCTATTCGGGGTCTTTTGTTTTTCCAAATGAAATTGAGGATTTTTTTTTCCAGGCCTGTGAAGAAACTCTTGGGGATTCTGATTGGGATCGCATTAAATCTGTACACTAGTTTGGGTAGGATGGACATTTTTACTATATTTATTTTCCCAATCCATGAGCATGGGAGGTTTGTCCATCTTCTGATGTCTTCCTCAATTTCCTTTTTCAGGGGTTTAAAATTTTTGTTGTAGAGATCCTTGGTGTCTTTGGTTAGGTTTGTTCCTAGGTATTTTATTGTTTTTGAGGCTATTGTGAGTGGGAAGGTCTCCTTGTAGTCCTTCTTCAGTTGCTTGTTGTTGGTGTAAAGAAAGGCTACTGATTTTTCTAGATTTATTTTGTATCCTGCCACTTTACCAAAGCTCTTAATCATTTCTAGGAGTTTTCTGGTGGAGTTCTTAGCATCCCTTAGGTAGACAATCATATCATCAGCAAAAAGGGATAGCTTGATTTCCTCTTTTCCAATTAGAACTCCTTTAATTTCCTTTTCTTGCCTTATTGCCCTAGCAAGGGTTTCCAGCACTATATTGAAGAGGAGTGGTGACAGGGGGCAGCCTTGCCGAGTTCCTACCTTCAAGGGGAATGCTTCTGTCATTTCCCCATTTAGGATGATATTGGCTGTGGGTTTCCTGTATATGGCTTTGATTACATTGAGGAATGATCCCTCTAGGCCAATTCCCTCCAGGACTTTAAACATGAAAGGATGCTGGATTTTGTCAAAGGCTTTCTCCGCATCAATTGAAATGATGGTGTGGTTTTTGTCCTTCAGTCCATTGATATGTTTGATGATGTTTATTGATTTTCGTATGTTGAACCATCCCTGCATCTCTGGTATGAATCCAACTTGGTCATGGTGGATGATTTTCTTGATGTGAGTCTGTATGCGATTTGCCAGAATCCTGTTTAGAATTTTGGCATCTGTGTTCATTAGGGAGATGGGTCTATAGTTCTCCTTTTTGGTTGTATCTTTCCCTGGTTTTGGTAGTAGCGTAATGCTGGCCTCATAGAAGGATTCTGGGAGAAGTCCCTCCGTTTGTATCCTTCTAAACAATTTAAGTAGTAATGGTTGTATGTCTTTTCGAAATATTTTATAAAATTCTGCCGTGAAACCATCCGGGCCTGGGCATTTTTTGGTTGGGAGGCTACTTATTACATCTTCGATTTCTTCCTGTACTATTGGTCTGTTTAGGCTGTCAATCTCTTCTTGGTTGAGCTTTGGTGATTCCCAGGATTTCAGATATTCATCCATTTCTTCTAGGTTTTCAAACTTAGTAGAGTATAAGTTTTTGAAGTAGTCCCGTATGATTGTCTGGATTTTTTCATTGTCTGTTGTGATGTTTCCCCTTTCATCACTGATTCTGTTGATTTGGAGTTGTTCCCTCTTTCTTTTGGTTAACTGGGCTAGAGGTCTGTCTATCTTGTTTATTCTCTCAAAGAACCAGCTTTTGGATTCATTGATTTTTTGTATGGTTTTCTTTGTTTCTATTTCATTGATCTCTGCTCTGATTTTTGTTATTTCTTCTTGTCTGCTCCGTTTAGGGTTCATTTGTTGTTGTTTCTCAAGTATTTTTAGCTGCAGTGTTAGGTCATTCACTTGTGTTCTTTCTGTTTTTTTAATGTAGGCACTTAGAGCTATAAACTTCCCTCTTAGGACTGCTTTTAAAGTGTCCCATAGATTTTGCTGTGTTGTTTTATCATTGTCATTCAGTTCCAGGAATGTTTTTATTTCTTTCTTTATTTCTTCCTTGACCCACTCATTATTCAGGAGAGTGTTGTTTAGTCTCCATGTGTTCCTGTAGGATGTAGGGTTTATTCTGGTGTTGATATTGAGTTTTATTGCACTGTGGTCTGATAGAATGCATGAGATTATTTCAATCTTTTTATATTTGTTGAGTTTTTCCCTGTGTCCCAGTATATGGTCTATTTTGGAGAATGTTCCATGAGGTGCTGAGTAGAAAGTGTATTCTCTGGTGTTTGGGTGAAATATTCGATAGATGTCTGTGAGGTCCATTTGGTGTATTGTGTCATTTAGTTCAGATGTCTCTCTGTTTATCCTTTGTCCTGTTGATCTGTCTAGGGGACTTAATGGGGTATTGAAGTCCCCTAGTATTAGTGTGCTGGGGTTAATCTGTGCCTTGAGATCCTGAAGAATTGTCTTTATAAAGTTTGGTGCACCGGTGTTTGGTGCATATATATTTATGATTGTGAAATCTTCATCGTCAATTGTTCCTTTAATAAAGATGTAGTGGCCCTCTTTGTCTCTTTTGATTTCTTTTGCTTTGAAGTCTATTTTGTCTGATATTAGAATAGCCACACCTGCTTTCTTTTTGGTACCATTTGCTTGGAATACTTTCTTCCATCCCTTCACCTTAAGTTGGTGCCTATCCTTGAAATTGAGATGGGTTTCTTGTAGACAGCATATAGATGGGTTTTGTTTCCTAATCCATTCTCCCAGTCTATGCCTTTTGATTGGGGAGTTTAGCCCATTAATATTTAAGGTTATAATTGAAAGATGGATGTTGCTTCCTTTCACTTTATTATCCATTTGGACTTCTAGTCTCTGATTTGCTTATGTTTTTATTAGTTTCTTTTCCTAGGTGTTTGAGGATTGTTGTTCCTCTCTTCTGCCCTTTGAATTGCTTCAAGTATTTTCTGAAGAGTTGATTTTCCAGACATGTATTCTATCATCTTGTTTATGTCATGGAAGATTTTTCTCTCTCCTTCAACTATAGTCTACATATTTGCTGGGTAAAGTATTCTGGGTTGGCATCCATATGGACTAATGACTTTTAATTAACCCCAACAAAACTATGATGACAACATAAGTTTGGTACTCTACCCCAAAAGATGGTGTATGAATATGGTTTTCACATGTCAAGTTATTGCAAGCAGTGTGCACTGAGTCATTGGAAACACTGGGGGTTGGGAAGGATGTGTGCCCTTGGATGAATGTGAACTAGTCATGACAAGGCCAGATGGTCTGTGAGGATTAAAGGTGGAACTGAACTTGAATGAAGCCAGAGAAGCCATTTTGAATAAATTATATATGTGGCCTAAAGTGGGACCCAGTGGGAGAAACAGGGCTCCAGAGCCAGCTCTACAAGATAGAACGCATGCCTTGTACCCTTTACTGGGCTGAAAACTCCAGGCTGGTAGGTCATAGGCCCTAGGGAAGCTAAACAGAATTGTAATATGCTGCCCTCTAAGTTCCTACTTTATATCCAACGATTACTATATCTCTCAACCCTCATCAGAAACTTCTTTTGTGATTAATGCAGAGACCCACAACTATTCAGTATGAAAAGAATAAGAGACTGTGGGTGCTCAGCTCTAAATGGGACATCTACATCACACTTCTCTACCCAAGGCTCAGGAGTCATAGAAGAAGGGGCAGATAGACTGTGAGAGCCAGAAAGAGTAGATGTCTGCAGTCAAACAATGTTTGCTGGATAACAGCTCCACTGCACATATGAACATGAAATCATGGCAGCTGGAACTTCAAAGCCTGCATAAGATCAAACTAGCCAAAATCCCAGCATCAATGGGGGAGGGGTTCATGAAGCTCCGCCCCTACCTGAGGAGTTACTGGCAGCTGATGGCTGCTGGACGAGGGACCCTGGAAGCAAATTCCACCAATGCTGTATCAACAAAAAGATTCTATAGCCAATCTTGCCCTAATTCCTGATTTACAACCTGTGGTATGTAGTTTGTGTTTACTAACTAATTAATTAACTAATTAATTTTTGAGACAGAGTGGTATGCAGCCTAGGCTGGTGTCAAACTCACTATGTAGCCTAGGATAACCTTGAACTCCTGATCTTCCTGCCTTCACTGGATTACAGGCATTTGCCACCACTGTCAGCAAAAGGCTCTTATAAGACACAAGTTGTGGGGTGGTTTATTACATAACAAAATCAACTTAAATGCATCCTCTATTATCAGTCCTCAAGAGCAGCTCAACGGTCCTGATGTGAGGTCTCCTCTCTTTGAGTCTTTCTGGATTCCAGACTTCTGTTTCTTTCAACCTGTTTCCCTTGGTAATTGCCAAGTTTTATTTAAAGAAATATATTCACACAAAAAGTTGATAGTTATGTGAGCTATTTAACATATTTGTTTCTGTAGGCTCTTAGGAAAGTGCAGCCATGAATCTTCTGCAGCATTGAATGGCCATTCTTGAAGTTTTCTAAGGGCAAAGTCCAAGAAGTTGGGTTATTGCCTTCTCAGCACCTTGATCAGGAAATATCTAATCTGGAAAGGAAGGCCTAAGAAATTACTTTTTTTTTTTTTGTCTTTTTGAGACAGGGTCTCCCTGAAGCCCCAGCTATCCTGGAATTCACTTTGTAGACCAGGCTGGCCTTGAACTCACAAACATTTGCTTGCCTCTGCCTCCCAAGTTCTAGGATTAAAGGCATGCGCCACCATGCCCAGGAAGAAATGACATTTTAAGGTGTTCTTGATCCTGGAGTCTGTAGTACAATGTCCTTCCTACCTAAGCTTGATATACCTTCTATGTAGACCTCACTATGGGTAAACAGCTCTTGTGAATATATAAAAAAAAGAATGGAAATGAATCTCATGAGAAAGAACATTATAAATCTATACTAGGGAAAATTGCCCAATCAAACTACAGAAACCTATCTTGAAAAACTAATAAACTATAATATTTCCTGATTGGCTAAAATTGCAATGTTTGGTCTGTAAGACAGATTCAGGGACAGCTTTGCAAGTTGGCACTGTCTATGGGCATTTCTTGGTGGGCTGCCAGGTACAACTGCTCTTTTATTGCAAGCTCTAGATCTCTACTCCATTTTAACCCAATTAAAGTATATTTTGGGGGCTGCAGAGATGGCCTAGCGGTTAAGAGCACCGACTGCTCTTGCAGAGGACCCGGGTTCGATCCCCAGCACCCACATGGCAGCCAAGAACCATCTGAAACTCCAATTCCAGGAGAACTCCAGTTCTAGGGGAATCCGACACCCTCTTCTGACCTCTGCAGCATTGCATGACACGGGTGCACAGACTTGCATGCAGACAGTAAATTCATACACATACAGAAATAAAATAAAATAAAATAAATAAAGTATATTTTCTTTATATTCTATTCTCTTTCACTTGGTTGATTTGCAAAGAATCTCCTGATATGTGAATCTCTTCCCAGAAGAAAATTTCTTCCACTCATGAATATCTGAAAGTCAACCAAGTGGGCAATTGCAATACAATGAGTTAGTATAATTACTACAGAGTCCCGTGAGCAGCCTCTTGATGCTAATCAAGAGCACTGTCAGGCAAAAACCAGCTGGATTCCTATGGTTTCATGACATCTAGTAAGAGACAAGGAAGGCATTTAGCAAAGTAGTTGTGCTGGAAAGCGTTAGTATCAACTTGACACACCTGGGTTGAGGGAGTCTCAATTGGCGAATCGGCTCCATTGGACTGGCCTGTGGCCATGTCTGTGGAGTATTGTCTTGATTGTTGAGCAATGTGGGAAGGCCCAGCCCACTATGGGTGGTGCCACTCTGGGCAGGTTGTTGTGTACCACATAAGAGGGCAGGCTGGGAATGGGCCAGGGGAGCAAGCCAGTAAACAGCATTCCTCCATGACCTATGCTTCAGCCTCCAAGTTCCTGACCTGAGTTCCTGCCTTGGGCTCCCAGAGTGATGAACTGTAACCCAGGAGATGTGAGCCAAATAAACTCTTTCCTCCAAAAGTTGGTAGTGGTCAATGTGTTTTGTTGCAGCAACTGAAGACAAACTAGAACAGTAGTGCAGGTGGTTATGTCATCTGCTGTGAGTTATTGTGCTACACACCTTCAGTTGTCAATGTAACACACTCTGGAAGAGGGAACCTTAACAGGAGATTGTCCCTATCTGAGTGGCCTGTGGTCATGTATGGGGACATTTTCTTGATTGTTGAGCGATGTGGGAGGGCCCAGCCCACTATGGGTGATGCCACCTCTGGGCAGGGTTGTATAAGAAAGTGAGGTGAGCACAGGCCAGGAGAGGAAGGCAATAAGTAGCATTGCTCCACAGACCGTGTGTGCTTCAACTCCCACCTTGAGATTCCGGCCTACTCAAGTTCCTGTGTTGGCTTCCCTCAAGGATGGACTGGGATCAGGACATGTGAGGCAGGCAAACCCTTTCCTTCTCAAGCTGGTTTTGATTGGAGTGTTCTGTCACAGCAGAGTTACAGAGAGGTAACAAGACAGTGACATGCCTCTGATTTTAGCAAGAGTATTAAGTATTTATTTTAATTTCTGATTAAAATTAACTTCATGGTAGAAAAATTGAGACACATAAGAATGAGTAAAGAATAAAATATTAAGTAGCTGTATTTCTATCACTCAGATATAGTCACTTAATATTCCGTGGTTTTCATTGAGCTAAAGAATTTTATAAACTTTGGGTAATCTTATATGTGTGAGTTTATATGTATATATACATGTATATAGCTTTATATCCAAAAAAGGAAAATTTCATCAGGCTAATTAAACTTTTGCCCTATGTCTTATGTATCACAACAAATGAGAGGATTAAATTCAGACTACTATGTCTTACTTTCCAGTCAGGCTTATTTTTAAATTAGAAAGAAACAGAATTGACTAATGATAAAAGAAAGAAGAAAGTCAATCTTTAGAGCTGCACATCTTCATATGTGGACATATGAAGATCAATCAAATACAGTAGTTTCATTTTTAAATCATGTAAGCAAAGTTTCCTCCATGGAAGAAATTAAAAATTGGTTGAGAAGAATGATCAGTATACTTAGAACAATCTGGGTAATAGAAAATGGGCTGTGTTTAGCTTCTAAGAGATGATGCTCTAACAACCACAAGGATATTAAGGGTTCTTGGGGGAAATGGTAGGTATTGAAATGAATCTAGGGTTGCAGATAGGAAAGAAAGGGCAGCATGAATGAACGGTGGGAAGCAGGAATAAGCTTGACCTAACACAAAAGGCAACACTGTCAGTGTGCGGGCCAGATGTAGGCGGACCTGGGCCTGATGCTGACTTTGCTCCAGAATGGAGCTTGGTAATTCTCTCAAGTGTTTCCTAAGCCTACAATCTTTCATCCCAAAGTAGAAGAAAATAGATCTACTTCAATAGCTTTTTTTTTGAGACAATGTGTGAGCCTAGTCTCCTCTGGTGGGTACACTAACCTTTCCTCCTTTTTTACCTAACTCTCACCCCAGGGTCTGAACACTCCCCTCTGGGACAGTGCAGTTTATTTTCCTCATGAGAAATAACTACTTTCTAATAGGGAAGGGTAGAAGTGGGGGTGGGGTGGTGGCCACCTGGTCACAAAGGCTTAAACTTCTTAGAAATACATTTAACAGAGTGGAAGCTGGGGAGACTGTTGTCTTGGTCTTTCTTCATGAATCCACAGAGACAAGGCAAAACATGCACAAGACACAGTTGGGTTTTCCTCTGACCTCCCAGTTCTAGGGATGGCATCTCATTGTGGTATTCAAGTCATACAAACATCCATAATCAGATTATATGCTAAAGAAATTACCACCAAAGGCCTCAGAAAACTGTCAGTCATTTGGAGGAAGGGGTTCATGCACAAAGCAGATCCTTCCAGAAAGTGTTTTAGAGGATGGCATCATAGACCCATGAATAGGGCACTGTCCTTATTTTCCAAAAACTGCCTTATAATGAGACATGTACCCAGGACAGCCACAGTTCTGCAGGTGTGAGATTACCTGGGGACGCATGTCCCTGTTTACCCTGGACCTGTAACAAGGCTACTATGACCCCACTGCACAAGAAAAATGCCCTTCACATAGCCGGTCTCCAATTATCACTTTTTCCTGGTGATCCCTTTGTGTTCTGGAAACAATGTGGCTGAGAGACTCTGAGTGTGTGTTTTTACATTCATTGGGTATTGTGACAAGGGCTCTCATAGTCTGAGCAGACAGACAAGCAGCTGACAGAGGGGGAAAAATCAGCCTGGCTTGTTAAATATGCAAGGGTTTTGGTGAAAGACATTACAGAGATGTTAGTAAAAGGCTATAGAATTCCATTTAGAGAAGAGGAACAAGTTCAAGAGATCTTCTGTATAACAAGGCGACTAGGGTTAATCACAATGTATTGTAGACTTGAAAAAGATTGGAAAGGGAGCAGATGTGATCTTACCACAGAAGCAAACAACAGTGTATGAGGTAATAATACAGCAATTAGTTCAAGTTAGCCATTCTAACATGTATACATATTTCAAAACAAGTCATTCATGATAAATATATGCATTTTGTCAAGTTAAAAATAAATAAGGAGAAAAAATATGGGATTTAATTTCATTCTAGAAAGTCCTCTAAGATGCCTATGAGCTATGAGTTAGAAAGGCTGAGTCTCCACAGGGAATGTCTCCTACCTTCTAAGAGATAATGTGAGGTTTCTGCACATATTAAGTGTGTGATCTTGGGCAAATTCATTAATATCATTTGCTGTGCCTTTTTTGTTTTCAAACCAAACAGTGTGAACTTTCCTCCTGCATGAGGCTGCTGCTTGATGATTAAATCAGTCAGTACATACGAAATCATTTGAAACATTGCCTAATTCATAGCAATTGCTTGATAAATGTCACATATTGTTCTAGACCCTTTTCTGCTCAAGATTCCAACCCTTTAACAGTGTGACACCATATTGTAGTCTACAAGGCTCACAATTAAGAATGGTCCAATCAGGTTACAAAAATAGTAAAAAAAAAACCAACAACCTTATAATATTCTAAGTGAATTAATAATTTTGTGTCAGACTGCATTGTGTTGGTCTACATACAGCTATACGTTGGCTATATGTGGTCCATGGACTGAAGGTTAGGCATGTCTGCAGGATTGCAGGCCTATGTCTAATAAATACAACATTAACAAATAGACAAGGCAATTCTTAGAAGTTTGAAAGGGGGAATTTAAAGATGTATTAAAAATTGATGTTGTATGTAAACAGACCCAAGGAGATGTAAAATAAAACTCTGGGTGCTAGGACTTAAGAGTGGAGGCATGTGAAGCTTCTGAAGGCACATTTAGCAATGAACATCTCTGCATCGCTGCTTAGTGCCACCATCAGAGAAAGCTGGGTTAAGCATGGCCTTTAGCAGGAATCTTCTTGGGGAGGCAGCTGGTTTGATGCTGAAGCCTTCCAGAGCTCACTGCCACTGGGTCTTTGTGTTGTGGGTGAAACCCCACACAAGCCTACCAGAGAGGGTGCTTGCCAACCTTGCTGAAGAAGAGAACCTTTAATCTCTAGAATGCATCTTAGCTCGGAGGCATGGAAAAAGCACCTTTTCTCAGGAGCCTGGGCAAGGTTTTTGACTGCCTAGCCCACAGCAAGACCAATCTTCCTTGTTGATGTGGCTGAACATGCGTATGGTCATGTGTCAGGGCATGTTGACCTGGAGTTTGTGTCATGATTGGTCTAAGCAACTGCATCCATCTCAATCCTCTTCCTAAAATTGTTTATTTGTCATCATAAGACCCAATTCTGGTCAAGATGATAGTAAGCATTAATCTGGGAAGCTTTTGGAAAAACACATTTTGTCTTACACCAAAAGAAATAATCTATCTAAGGGGTCATTTGATTCCATCATAACTAGTTTTCAACAGTGTCATGCAAAGATGAGTCACAAAGTTACTTTAGCCTTCTTGGAACTGGAATTGAAAATGAAGAGGAGTTCATTGTGAGCTACTGAGGCACTCTTAGGCAGTCTTCTTCCAGACTTTGTATATGAGATTACTAATTGACCCTATTATTAAAACTACTTTGATTTGGGTATTCTCTTACTTATAGCAAAATGCATCCTAACTGATGAAATGAACAATAACTGTTTGGTTCAACACTATTCCTGCATGCAGTGTTCTTCCTATGGCAAGGACTCCAGTAATTGTTAACTGAATTAGTAAATAATGAGGTGCTCCTCACTGCTGATGAGGCTGGGGACATAACCCAGTGTGGGTGCCTGCCTAGTACCCACAAGGCCTTGAATATGGTCCTTAGCATCACATAAAACAAAACACGGCTGAGTTCACTCTGCTCAGATTTTCATAGTAATTCGTAGGTTGTACTGAGCTCTTGCCTGGATGACCTTCCAGGAGTCCAGCAGTTGTTTACTAGGCAAGTTTGAAGGTTGGAGTCGTGCCTTTGGCCAGACCCTCCTGGTGTTCTGTGAGTGCAGCTTATGCCCAGTCATAGAAGAACAACTTCTCTGCTGAGCATCTTCAGAGAGGATTCAGGTCACCCTCTGCCAAGCCACAGAGCAGCTGATAGCTTGACAAGTGTAACCTGCTTCTGAGCATGGTAGTTAATTTTGGTTATCAACTTGCTTGGATTTGGAATCAACTGAGAGACAGGCCTCTAGGTGGGTCTGAGAGGGTCTTTTCTGGATGGATTACCCAAGGGGGTGGGTAGGCTGCCTTCCACAGTGAGCAGCACCTTTTGAAAGTCCAGACATGTGGATGCCCAAGGAAAAGCAGTGCTGCTTTGGCTGCCTGCCTTCACCTCTCACTGGTGAGCGCATCTATTCTGCAGTTGCTGTTGCTGCTGATTTGAAGGCAGATGATTCCGTATTCCAAAGTGGACTGAAGACCAGTGGCTCTGCAGGGGTCTGACAGGCCTTCTGCTGAAGTGTCCAGCCTCGTGGCTGAGAAGCTTCCATGTCCCCAGTCTCTCAGAGTGCAGACAGCCATTGTGGGAGTACCCAGCCCTACTGTGTTTGTTAGCCAGTCTGGGAAATCTCTTTTGATAATATATTATCATTCGATTCTGTTCTGCTCCACTAGAGAACTTTAATACCCCAGGGCTCTGGAGACTGTATGTCACCTGTCTGCCTGGAACAATGTCCCACCCCATCTCTGTTCCTTGTCCAGGACTCTAAGTCTTACAGCCCCTGGAATGTCTGACTTGTTACTAGTCCCCAGCCCCTCCTGGATGACTTTGGCTTATCTCATAGACCCTAGCCCTAGAAGGAAGTTTTACCTCCTTACAAACCCAGAAGCTATTTATGTCTTATCATTAATGACACATTGCCTTGTTCTGCTGGCTAGAAATTCTTACCAGTGTCTGACATGCCACTCAGAAGCTAAGCTGTAAGAGGAGCAGAACAATATCCTTTGTCATTGTTCACTTTGGAATTTAAAGAAAAAGTGAAAGGCTTTTGAAAACTTTAACTGAGGACATTCCAAATTCATTGTTCATACAACCAAAGAAAGTAAACTGATGTTCAGTCCTAATAAAATTCTTGATAATAAGGAATGGTAGAGGGTTGGAGAGATGGCCTAGCGGTTAAGAGCGCCGACCGCTCTTACAGAGGACCCGGGTTCGATCCCCAGCACCCACATGGCGGCCGAGAGCCGTCTGAAACTCCACTTCCAGGAGAACTCCAGTTCCAGGGGAATCTGAGACCCTCTTCTGACCTCCGCGGCATTGCACGACACGGGTGCACAAACCTGCATGCAGACAGTACATTGATACACATACCAAAATAAATAAATAAAAAAAAAAGGAATGGTAGAAATGTTTAGTAAGTTACAAAATTACATGACCAGCCACAAATGAAATATATGTTGTGAGATTCAATTTATTTAAAGTTCAAAAATGGACAATTTTTTAAATATAAAAAATTGGGCATTTTTATTTCACCTTGAACACTCAGAGATCTGCCCACCTCTGCCTCTCAAGTGCTAGTATTAAAGGCTTGAGCCACCATGCCCAGCTTAAAATGGACAACTTTTTATTATATTAAAAGTCTAAGAATTACTTAAAAGCCTAGAATCAGGGACCTTGTGAAATCAGAAGCTGTGGCCTGGAAGTACATGAAATGGGCTTCTGAGATTCTGGTTTTCTTATTTTTATTTTGAGGTTCTATTCATGAGTGTGTCCAGTTGCAAGAAAGTAATGAGCTCAACACGTAACCTGAGCACACTTCCTTGTATGTGAAAAGATGATTTTATGGCCAGAGAAGCGAGCCCTGGGATCAGAAAGTAGGTGACGATTCCCAGGCTCCTGGTGTCAAAATCCAAGGTCAGTGATTTTTTAAAAAATATTTTATTACTTTTTATTTTATGTGTATGGGTATATTGCCTGCATGTATGTGAGTGCAATGCCCACTGAATCAGAAGAAGGCACCAATTCCCCTGGAGCTAGAGTTACAGTTGTTGGCCACTACGTGGGTCCTGGGAATTGAACCCAGGTCCTCTGCAAGAGCGGCTCGTGCTCTTAACCACTGAGCAGTCTCCCCAGCCCTAAGGTCGTTGATTTTACAGAGAAGAAAACTGCATGGTCAGGAAGTTCAGTGATTTATCCATCGTCACGTCAGGGAGTCCAGGCACACATGGCCCCAGTGGCGGAAGACTCTTCATTGAATGGGCATAAAGGAACTAGATTGTGGCCAGATCTTAGCATCTGTTCCTCCCCTGTGCGTCTACGTTCCCCATTGTTAGCGTTCTTGGAACACAGTGTTTGATGGAATGACCATGCATATTTATTTCTAAGACACTTTGGTTGCTTAATTGAGGTGTAGCAGATGAACAGAGTTGGCAGTTGCTGGGGCTCATCTCACATGAGCCTTTGTCTTGGTTTAATGCTCTATGATCAGTATCTTGAATTCCTTTCCTAATTTTCAAACAAGGGGCCAACATTTTTATTTATTTATTTAATTATATAGCTTTTATTTATTTATTTATTTAATTATGTAACTTTCCCTGAAAATAAGTGTTGCTGAATATAATAAAGGGTTGCTATGCAAATACACTTTATATTTATAATCAAAATCTATTTCAATCAAACCAGGGGAATTGATAAAAAAAAATGGTAAATTCTATACAACACAAAGATTCATTTTATGCAAAGAATAAATCTCCAAATTAATTTATTTTGCCAATTTTCAGGACCACCAGTTGACTCATCAAAAGATTAGATGGAAATCAAAACAAAGAATCCTGAAACATTGGAATTTAAGAACTGGAAACATATCTCAGATATAATCTAATCCATTTTCATTTTACAGATGGGAAAAATAAGGTCTAAAGCAAGAGTGATTTGCAAAAGAATTGAGTCACCTATGTAGGTGGAAGCCAATAAAAATTGATCACGTTCCACAATATTTGAAGGTTCAGTTATATTTGAACTTTTTTGGCAAGGTTTCCAGAACATTTCTTTTGCCATCCCGGAGAAAGGAGCCTAGTCAAGCCAAGGCATTCAACTTTGCTTTGTATAGAATCATTTGTTGGAAAGAAAGCACACAAGAAAATTGATCGCATTTGTATAAAATAATTACTCTAATGCAGCATCTGCCATGTACAATGTTCACTTGGAAATAGAAATGGCTGTCAGGATGGCTCATCGTCAAAGGCGGTGTGTTAGCATCTGCTAGATTGGCCCAACCAGGTATTGGTTACACAGAGATAGAGATCAAAGCTCTGGCATGTATCTAGAGCACTGGGCAACGCAACTCAGCACTGCTTTCACTAAAAGGATTTAGGTATTTGGATCATGACGGTGTTCTGTTCTAGATCAATGGTGTTTCTGGAGCCATACAAAACATGAATGAATGGAGTTTCTAAGAAGCTGGTATGCATCAAAGGTCCTCCTAGGTGTGTCAGAGCTGCTCTCGTGTCTTTCTTTCATATTCTTTCTTTCTTTCATATTCTTTCTTTCTTTCCTTTTTGTGGTGCTGGGATTGAATTTAGGCCCTCACGTGTGCTAAGCAAGCACTCTACCAGGCAGACAGTTCACAGCCTGGCTTGATGGTAGAGTGACCTGTTAAGACTTGTCAGGAAAGTGGGAGCCAAGGGATGGTTCACACAAGAGCATCTTACAGGTAGAAGTTCCCTGAGGGGGCTGGAGAGATGGCTCAGCGGTTAAGAGTGCCAACTGCTCTTGCAGAGGACCTGGGATCCATTCCAGTACCCACACCCACATGGTGGCTAAGAACCATCTTTAACTCCAGTTCCAGGGGAATCTAACACCCTCGACACCCTCTTCTGACCTCCACAGCATTGCATGATAGGAGTGCACCAACCTACATGCAGACAGTACACTCATACACATAAAAAAAAGAATTTCCCTGATGAAGGGCTCAGGGGGTGACTGCATGCAAGGTGGAGCAAAGAGCCCCGGGAAAAAGTGAACAAAGCTATTGAAGGCATTTGAAGAAGATGTGCTGTGCCCTAGAAAGACTCCCATAGACAAAGGCCAGGGAGGGTGAAGGAGCAGATGAAGGCAGGTGTCCAGGTGAGCCTCACGAGAGTGCACTACGAACATCCTGCCTCTTCCATACAAGGAGTAAGAAAGCCGTGAGCAGTAAGTCAGCCATTGAGGGTTAAAACAAAAGACCAAGGAGCTCTACTCCATAGCCAAGATAACATGAGCTTAGGGAGTGCCCTGAGCTGACTGGGCAGTGAAGGCAGAAGGTTAGAGAACAAAAGAAAACCGATGAATTCTTAGAAATGGGGAGGTCGAAGAACCTATGGAAATCTAGATGGTAACTTTCACCATTTTACATATAAGCATTAACTCTTGTGTGAAGTTGTTTGAATATTTGTGAGCTCAAAGCCCATGCATGCACATAATATGTAATATTCATTTTAGATAAACATGCGTCCCACAAGGCATTCATTTTTAAGTCACATAAACAGAGACTAGGAAACTGAGAAGACTCCAATTGTGTTGCATAAAGGAACTGAAATCATCTTAGTCCATGTGGAGCTCAAGGAGTCTAACCATTCCAAGGTCTCCTGGATAACTGGAAGAGCTGGGACTTCAAGTCCATGCTCCCTTCCTCCACTCTTTCCAGGTCATCAAAGTTTTACAGAAGAATATGATTTACACTGTCCTCTGTCCTAGGTCTATTCTCACCATCCTGATTTTAGAGGGCTCTAAAAGCTGTCTTCTGCTGAGCATGGTAGTGCACACCTTTAATCCCAGCATTTGAGAGGCAGAGGCAGGTGGATCTCTGTGAGATAGAAGTTAACCTGGTGTATATAGTGAGTTGCAGGCCTGCCATGGCTACAGGGAGACACTGTGGGGGGAGGGGACTGCCTTACGGATAGTTAAGAGCACCTGCTGCTCTTACAGAGGACCTGGGTTCAGTTCCCAACACCCATATAGGGCAGCTCACAACCATCTGTAATTCCAGTCCCAGGTGATCTGTCACCCTCTTCTGGCCTTCATGGCACCAGGCATATGTCAGGTACACATACATACATGCAGGCATGAATTTATACACATAAAATAAAAAGAAAATAGAAAATTTAAAACTAACTTCTATTCTTCAACTTGCTCTGCCTCCTAAGAATGATTTTATTTCTTCCTCAACTCTAAGATCCCAACTTTGTTCTTGGCTTTGCCCTTGCTTGCTTTGAGGTTTCTTGGGGACAGCCTCTGATGAAGTCATAGGAGGTAGTGTTTAACTCTGTGTTAACAGAGGCACGGGAGACCCAAGGAGCAGTACAGTGTGAGGTGCTGTCTGGTTGCTTTTATTTGCTCTCAGGATAAGCAAGGTATTGGCTGGAGGTACAAGGAGATATAACATAAGAAAATTTGCTGGGTGTAGTGGCACACACCTTTAATCTCTGCACTTGGGAGGGAGAAGCAGGCGGATTTCTGTGAGTTCAGGGCCAGCCTGGTCTACATAAGGAGTTCCAGGCCAGCTGGGGCTACAAGGAGACCGTGTCTCCGAAAGACAAAAACAAAANAAAACTGTGTGGAAACATAAGGCCTAAGACCTGCCAGAGCCTGACCTCGATTTTCAAGTACTGACCCCCGCCCCTCGAGTAAAACCAACAGCAGGTGAACTTCACCGTTCCCCGCATACCTGATATGTTAAGTAGGTGAAGCATAGTACTAGGATAGGATAGGCTTAGGTTAAAGGTGCTTACTCCTCGCCTCCAATTGGAAATTAACACACCACTTGTAAAGATGTGCCAAACCCTATATAAAGCCCATGTAAACCTACAATAAAGTTGAGATCGAGCTCTAAAACCTTTGAGCTGTAACACTTTGACTGTCTCCCTGCCGTGGTTGTTCTCGTTGGGCAGCGGGCCTGCTCTCTCCAGTCCCGCTCCGCCGCTGGCCGGTGGAGCGAAGATCTTCGGCGGCGAGGAAAACTGGGGGGGTGGTGTATTAGTCAGGGTTCTCTAAAGAAACAGAAGCAACAGGATGAAATAATATAACTATATACAATTTATTGATTTGTTCACGTGATGGAGCTCAAAGAGCGCCGCAACTGGAGAGCGCCGGAATGCAGGGAACCGCTCAGATCGCAAAGCTGGATAGTCTCAGTAGTCCCAATCTATGTGCTGAAGGCCCAATGGATTCCAGGAGATCTGCCCAGTCTCAGTACACGGCTGGGATCCGAAGGTTGATCACAGCAGCAAGCAAAACTCACTCAGATGTAGAGAGCAAGCCCGCAGGAAGACAGGAATAAAGGGGCCAGCTCCCACTGCCATGGCTTTAAATACTGCCTGCCGGCGCCAGAAGGTAACCCCACATTTGGGGTGGGCCATCCGGGTGAGGCTGGTCCAATCAAAGACCCTTTATCTCTATTTGTTCCTTCGTTCCACAAGTTGACACCCAGGTTATTAACCATGCAATCTGTCCACCCCTTTTCAACTTGCACCCCAATAAATACCCTCCTTAATGCTAAAATGTCAATTGCAAACCGATGGCAGGGTCATAATTCAACCTTACATGTTATAAGTATCTCATGTGCAATAGCAAAGCATTATATCTGATTTAGAGTAGGTGGTAATGTCCTTGAGAAGAAACTTAGTCCTGCGTATCTAATACCCTTAAATATGACAACATTAACACATATTTTTTCTCCAGGGGGGGTTGCACTTCAAAGGGAAACACAAGTATCCCACTAATTAAATGACATATATATTAATAGATCATATATATTATATAATAAATGAATTAAAATATATAAATATATATACACATATATAAAACAAGGCAAATTCTTAACCAAATAGGACGAAGGTTATATCTATTATAATCCACGTTTCTGCAACTGGTCCCGTGGCCTTACACTGATATTTATGACTACCTTTTTCTACTACCCATTCTGTATTTTCCTCCGACCATCAGCAAGCACACTGAGGTCTTGGCTCATTTCCCTGGAGGAGTGACCCATACAATCATCCCTGAAGGGTCTGGCAATTTATTGTCCTGCTCTGGTTTTTGGGTGTTGGAGTTTCCCATTGACCTTAATCATAGACAGGTAGCAACAGAAGGCGCCCTACAGCATCTCCTGCCTTCCCGACATAATCTTCCTGCCCCATTGTGGAGAAAAGTCCAATTTCCCCACTGGTAGTCTGGATCACTACACTCCTCCTACTACTGTTATTCCTTCTTAGCCTGTTGCTTTAAAGGTCAATAGAAGCCCAAAGTGCCAAGAGGAAGTCTTAGCTTCCAGTTCAATAGGAACGTTTGCTGTATACTCCTGGCAAAAGCACTCCTCCCCATTTGGAGCCAAAACTACTAGACCAGCAGGACGCACTAGGTCGTGGATTACAGAAGCAAAAATTTTCCTCTCTCACTAGGGGTGATAGTGAGTGGAATTCATTCCCACTTTCCACCCCTTGTGTTAATGCGACCCCATTGGCTATTCTGGTATTAGGAGAAACCCGTACCATTATAGTGGACTTGATTCAAAGCTATATACTGCCTGTGAGAGAACCTTGTCCCAGACTCTTCACATTGGGTATTGCTACTAATGTGCACCAACTTGTTTCTCATAGTCGGACTTGTACACTCGTTCTTAACACGCACTGCTTTGCGGTGCTTTGACATTCTCATTAGTTATCTACCCACATGCGCCCTACGTCGCACTTTTTGCTGGATTTGTGTAGTACATCGGTATTAGAGCAATCCGTTGGGCTACCAATTACCAGCCCGACAGTCCCTCTTTGCATTGTAAGTGAGTTTTGTCAAAACAATTTGGATACCTGACGGCAAGCCCTGGTCCTGGTTGGTAGTTTGGCAGAAGCATTAGTGGTCATGGAAACGCGCCCAAATCTTCCTTTTTCCATAACCAGAATAAGATTACTATTCCTGTAATAGACAAACGCTGTCCCCTCACATTGATGGAAGTGCGTCCAATGTAGTCAAACCTGCTCAACCAGGTTCCGCGCTGTCAACCCGGGCAATAACTATTCCATATCGGTGGGGGCTTCAATGTTGGTTTCTGCTGTTCGGTCATAAAGTCATGGCATACTCGGCACCGACAGCTGCTAGCACGATCAGCCTCTAGTGAGTGGGCTCCATGCTGTTGAGCCTATCTTTATGTATAACCTCCATTCCTCTGCCCACCATGACCACTTTTGTCTCATGGGCACCTTGAGCAACAACGGGATAGCTGGGAAACCGGGCTGAACTATCCACTAGAACGAAGTCATCCTAATTTTTGATTATTAAACTCCATCCTATGCTGAGATCACCTTTTGATGAGTATTTTACACTGAGCTCACACAATGATCTTCACATCCTTTGCATTCAGAGAGCTCTATCGCATACTTCTTCCCAAATGTCTTTCTCACCAAGTTCTTCCGCTCCTCGCTTCCTTCTCAAGTTCCCTGACTCATCCAGCCATTAACCACTTTGGCTACTCACCATTGATTCAGTATACAATCGACAACCTCCCTCCGGCCACTTCTCTTGCAGGCAAAATGCACAACCAGTGCTTCTACTGCTCCGCATAGTTCCTGCCCACTGTGAAGACTTTTCCTATTTTCCACCCAACTGTCTTTTTGTTTCCTTTAGGGTTCGTTCAGCCAATCGCATTATGTGCAGTGTTCCAAACATGGCGTTGCGCTTCCATCTAGTGTGCCTGATCGGTGACAGACTCACCATCACGTTAACCAGTTCCCGTGTCTCCCTCCTTCATAACTGATCATTTAGTTCCTCCTATCGCTCACATCCACTTGTACTTTCCCGATAGAGCCACCAGCCGCCATCCCCCCTCGAAGCCAAGTGTCGCACTGTCTGTGAATCGCACCATGGCACCAATTTGTCGGTGTGATCATATGGCTTGGGATTCTTCTGTAGATTGTCCCTTGTGCCCTCAGTGGCTCTGCCCGGGTCCTTGACCCGTACTCGTACTCACCTTAATCTCATTATAAGGACTTGTGTGCTGTCGCCGTCCTTACTTTTTGGTTCTGGTGGGTCAGATAACGATCCAGCTCCGTGATGGGCAGCTCAAGTTGCATGGTGACTTGGTGGCCAGTAATTAGTCAACGTTCGCCAGAATACCAGCACGTCCCGATCCCCAAACACGGAGGCCGCTGTCAGTTGAGGATTTTCCTCGCTGTCCTTTCTTTTTCCAAGGTTTTTTTCCCCTGGTAGATCCGAGTTAGACCTCCTTTGCTACCCACATACATCACCTTAAGGGACCTCCTTGCTTGTCTCTGTGATTCCCCTATGGAGTACCGCCATCAGCTCCTCTAGATCTCACCGTACACTATCTACTCTCTGCCACTGATACCCAAGCAACCAATTGGGTTCTGCTGGAGTTCATTATGGCTCTCTAGGATGTCAGAGCTACCTGCACCGCTTAAGCCTGATGATCTGTTGAAAGCCTTTTGCACTGTTCCAAAGCCACATCAAACGTTTGAGCATACCTTCCTATCACCGGATATATGTTTTGGTCATAGTGTAAACACACATTCCAGATGAGGAATGTGTGCCTCCAGAATCCAAAAAAAGACTCCAACCAGACGTTGTGCTCTTCTTTGTGCGAGCCGGACCTGGGCAGGTATTCGCTATAACCCAACCTTCTTCTTTATCCTAGAAGAAGTTCTGCCCTTGTCACTCTCTCAACCCATCTGCAAGCTCCATATAAACTTCAACCATCGGTGATGATTGACTTTTGAATGTTTAGTTGGATTTATTGTACCTCCTCATCCATCTCATACGATGTGCTTTACCAACAAGTCTACGTAGCTGCTACCTCCTTGTCCACTGGGCCAATCAACACAACATCATCAATAATAGTGACCAGTGTGATACTTTTGGAAGAGTCGCCGGCGATCCGATCACTTGCTAACTAACTGGTATGCCGCTCACAACGCTGGAGAGTTAATCTCTACACCTGATGGTAAGACATGTTAACAGGCCTCCCTTTATACTGTTTGGCCTGCCAGCTTGAAAGCAACATTGCCTTCTGTGGTCCTTAATGAACCGGTATTGAGAAGTTAATCTGGGCTAAAACTGTGTGGCCTTAAACATCTGAAAGGAAATTATAACCAGAAATAAATAAATAGTAAGTCCCGAGAAATTGTACTTCAGCTATAAAACTTGAGGCCTTAATAAAAAGACAAAAAGCAAAATAATAAATAAATAAATAAATAAATAAATAAATAAAAAGGGCACAGTTGTTTTCCTGTCTTACTGGCAAGTGCAGCTACCCTGTGGCTGCCACTGCTTTTGCCATCCTTCAAAGACATGAGACACAACTTTTCAACCTTCGAATATGGATTGAAGATTCAGGCCTCTCCAAGTATCCTCCAAACCAGATGGGAACTGCTGAGACATCCAACTTGTGGACTGAGCTACTACTGAGTTTTCCACCTCTTCAGAATGTAGACTGCCATTGTTGGACTATCCAGGCTGTATCATGGAGACCAGTACAGGAAGATCAAGACAAGATGAGCTGCTTACTGGACCTCATTTTGTGACCATGGGAAGGGAAAACCCCAGTGTGGAGCACAAGGGCAGAACTGACAGTGGTTTGGGCTTGCCAAGGAGGAGACTTCAAACATGACATTTTTCAGCTTAATTAAAAAAAAATCATAAGCTGAAGATGCTAAAACCTATAATATATGTGTCATGCATAGTGCATATTTTGGAGTGATGCATATTGGAAGTAAGACTGGGTAAAAGAACTGACTGAAACGGTGAACTTCTGCTCAAAACAGTAAACTTCTGCATCGAGAATTTTGAGAGAGACTGAGAAAAAGATGAAAAACATGTTTGGCAGAATGCATGAGCTCTGGTGGGGTGGGGGCCAAGGAGGGGGGCACGGACCTAGATTTCATTTGTAATTTTGTATGAAATGCACAGAACTTCAATAAAACATTGGCATTGAAAAAAAAAGAAAAGGAAAAATATAAAAATAAAATATTTTAAGAATATGGTTGTTGAGAAGATTCAAGCAAAACAAATTTTGAAAGATCTGACAGAGTGCCTGGCATACAGTGGTGCTTAATAGATTAGATAAATGAGCTCTAGTGGGCAACACACTGCATATTTGAAGTACTCTTTCTGAGAAACATTAGACATAATATGCCTTGTGAGATTTTAGAGAGCTCATCTTCCTCCAGAGTCCTGGGGTGCCCTGACAGAAGGAGTACATTTGTGCTGGTTCTGTAGGCAGGCCCTAGGGAATGCGTCTCAATGGCACGATTTGGTTTCCGCTGCTGATCTTTCTACACAGGACTTGGGGAAAGAAAGCTCACTGCCAGGATGCCATTCTCAGACCCAAGTCACAAAGAAGAGGTCTTCTCACTTTGGTATGTCAGAGTCCAGTTTGGGCTGCCTATCTCTCACTCTACTTCCTGCTTGGGCAATAAAACCCCACCCCCAGCACAGACCCAGGACTCCCAGATTCAACTCCCACCCACTGTGCTATCGACATCTCCTTCTTTGGTTCTGCTCCTGTAACTTTTCCTTTCTTTCCACATGAGTAGTAAGGAACAACTTTGCTCAGGTTTGAGCCTTTGGACCATCTACTAACTGACCCCAGGCCTACTTGGAGGTTCAAGCAACCACTTCTAGAGTTGTTTGAAATCTATTTTTTCCCTGTATCACAAACAAGGACAGAAAGAATTTACACTCAGCAACTCAGCAACTTACTTTGGTGTTTGTTTGTTTGTTTGTTTGTTTTTTGAGACAGGGTCTCCCTTTCTTCCCAGCTGGCTTGGAGCTCACTCTGTAGACCAGGCTGGCCTTGAACTCACAGAGAACCACCTGCTTCTGCCTCCCAAGTTCTAGGATTAAAGGTGTGTGCCACCATGCCCGGCCTTACTTCATTTTGTAGATGGATTATTTAGTCATAACTGAGTTCATTCAGATTCTGCTTAAAGAGTTGCAGGACTCCACACATGCTGAGAGGGGTGTCCCACTCTGGGAAGTTATTCTACATTGTGCTGGCAATCTCTGTTTCTTACTTCCCAGTGCAGATCTACTTTCAAAAAAGGTATTACACAAATGTACAGTTATGTTATGCTATACAATAGCAAATGTTTTAGCTGGGTATGGTACCTCACACTTATCATCCCAGAACATGGTAGGTTGAGGCAGGAAGATCACTCTAAGTTTGAGGCCAACTTGGGCAACATAGCAAAATCTGATCTCCAGAAAAAATCTAATGTCTGTGCTTTGTGTATTATGCTTACCCTTTTCTAGTCTTTTATTTGTTTGAAACAGAATTTGTGGTAAAGCTAGTTTATACCTCTGTTCACTCTGCCTTCTTACCTAGAAGTCGTGGTGATTTTTGCAGTATTTGCAAGTTCTCTCATATTGTAATAACTCTACAAAGTCCTCAAGGTCAGGAGTATGGACAAAAAGTAAGTAAGAGGGAGAACCAAGTATTTTCCCATGAAGTAGAAGGCCTTCAGCGGCCTCAGCCAAGGGCAGAGATTTTTCTCTTCAGCCCAAAGCTGAAGATTCTGTGTAGTCAGGAATCTGGGTTCTCATCTCAGTAGCCATATGGCTTTAGGAACATTCATCACCCAGAAAAGTTGCTGATCTGGAAAAAGAGACTCTTCATAGGACAACCCAAAATACTCTTTAAAACTTATGGAAAACTGGTAGTGACTCTCCATGTGCCAAGTGCTGATGAGCAGTTTTGTTTAAAGACATGACAGGTGGGTGGAAAAATAGTAGGACATTTCAAGGAGCATTCCAGAGAATGAGTGTTGGCTGTTTCAGGGGTCACCTGCAGGAAAGTCATCCTCAGTGTGACAAACTAACCCAGAGGTCACTAAGGGCAGGTCAACCAGAGCCCAGCTGTCTGTGTTCCACTAGGGAGTCAGAATCCACTCCCTGGGCGGTATTGAATTCCCTATGCTTTGTTTTCTACATCTGTAAAATGAAGATGAAAGTCATAAGTAGCTTTAGAGTACAGGGTGAGTAAACTTGATGCAGGGGCAGGTTTCGGAGAGTATCTGATCCTTTAGTAAGAATGACATGTACTCAACTATTATTATTGTATAGATTAGGATGGTACAGTCCATAGGGTCAGCCTCAGCCCGTGAGCTGCGAATTATAAAGTCAAGTGCTCCCATATTGCAACATGAGTCACTACACCAGCCAGGGCATCTAAAGGAAGTCACCAGAGCTGGGTTCCACACAGGGACATTGAAAATTAAGTGATAGACAAGTATTTCAGAAAGAATTGTTGCAGATATGTAGAGTCTCCACTTTCCTGGGAAGAGAGATTCTTCTGTGTCATTGTAAACCACATAAGGAGAATGTGTTTGCCAATGCACCCAGAGAGCTTAGAAGACCTTTGACGATATCTGGAAAAATCTGTGAGGGATAGCTATAGCTAAAGAGATCAGAGATCAAAGAAACAGGAAAGGTAGAAGGAGGGTGGTCACTCCTTGCAGATAGAGGGGAGAGGCAAAGACATAGAACTCTTGGAAGGAATGCTTCCCACCAGGATGAGGACATCCTTCCTGGGATGAGGGCACCTAGGCAGAAAGTAGCTGAGTACTACTGCATGTGGAAGCCAAGGCTGGGGAGGGGAGTCCGCAGCAGCTATGTAGGGGCATCAACATAGAAAGGGACTGCTTTGCCTAGCACTTGGGAGGCAGAGGCAGGCAGATCTTTGTGAGTTCAAGGCCAGCCTGGTCTACAGAGTGAGTTCCAGGACAGCTGGGGCTACATGGAGACCCTGTCTTGAAAAGACCAAAAAACAAAAGAAAAAAAGAAAGGGACTTCAATAGAATAGATGGGAACTTCATCCCGTCCTCCCCACCTGGTGTGCATGTGTTTGTGTGTGTGTGTGTGTGTGTGTGTGTGTGTGTACTACACACACACACACACACACACACACACATGCGCGTGCACGCATGCACGTGCATGTCCATGCACACTTTAGGGTATCTGTGATGGCTAATTTTAATTGTCAACTCAAAATCATCCAGAATCAACTTGGAACAGTCAGGAAATATCTAAACTGGAGCGGCTTGTGAAGGATTTTCTTAACTGTGTTAACTGAGGTAGAAGCATCCACCTTGAATGTGGGTGGCTCCATTTCATGGGCTGGGCCTGGACTGAGTGAAGAGGATTGCTCTTCACTCTTGACCGCAGACACAACATGACGGGCTCCTTCTGGTTCCCACTGTCTTAACTTTGAAATAATGGACCATGACCTGGAATTCTGAGCCAAGTAAGTCCTCTGTCCCTTCAGTTGCTTTTGTCAGGGTGTCTCATTCAGGGAAGAAAAAACCCATCAGAATAAGACTCGGCCTCAGTTGCATTTGGATATCCTTCCTACCAGGACACAGATAGACCACTTTGTACCCAGACAGAAGCATCTTTCTTGTTTTTTATCTACCTCCATCTCACTCAAGCTTGGAGCAGAACTATGGGTTGAAAGTGAAGAAGAAGTGATTTGGGGAAATAATAAGGAAGCTGACCCTCCCCTGAGACTCCCTGCCACACTGCAGGTTCCAAGATTACCTTAGACTTCATGGAGAAGTTTGAAATCAACAAATATGTGTGTGATGTGGATGTGGCAAAAGCCTGCTCTTATTCCTTGTACTTTATTAAATCTAATACTCTGGTCAGTTCTAAAAGCAGAGACGAAGACAGAAATTCAGGTGTTCGCAATGTACTGAACATACAGCGAAGAGAAGCCTACAGGAAGGAGAGTAAATCAGGATGAGAAAGGGGAAGAGTCTTGGCAAAGATGTGGACTTAGATGGATGGAAAGTAGCCTTGCTCTGGCCCACGGGGAACCATGTGATGTAATACTACACAGATGGAAAGAGGTTAACAGCTAACTAGGACGGAGTTGGGTGAGAAGGAAGCTGGGTGAATGAGATCCATGACCAGTTCTTTAGAGAAGGGGGTCAAGCTTCCACCAGTTAGCAGTTTACACACACGGAGCCTGGAACATCAGAGCTCCAATCCAGTAAAAGAGACCCATGCAGGTGCCAACAGGGACCATTACAATCCTTTATCCTAAAGTGTATTCTATACAGTCTGTTCAGGAGCATCAAAATGCTCTTATCTTTCACTTTGTAAAGCAAAACGTGGCCTGTAATAATTGTACATATTTATGAGGTACAATATGATATTCTAGTACATGTATGCCATGTGTACTTGTGCAGGGTTAATGTCTAGATTCTTAGTGTTGGTAAAAGCTCTGCTATAAAATATTCACTAAGGCCAAGCAAGTGATTCAAGCTACCACATCCGGCCTTCGCATGTCCTTTTCAACTTCATTGTTCATAGTACAATTAAAATCTCAGAGCAGAAGGAAATTTGAATATGAAGCTACACTGAAGTTCTGTGCCTGACTGAGATGGTGGTAGAGAGATGACCACCAGCTTGTGCCTCACTGACTGTACTCTTCCTGGCTCTGGTTCTATCTTCTATTAAATAGCTTCTGCCTAAATTTGTTAGCTAAGCTACTACCCCAAAATACCATGGGTTGGGTGGCTTCAAAAAAATCAAATCACACCTGTCAGAGTTGGGGGCCTAATACCAGCTCTTGGGAGGCTGAACAAGGAAGATCTTGAGTTAGAAGCCAGCCTGGTCTAAAAGAAAAGTCCTTGTCCCCCAAAATTTATCTTTTAAGCCTCAAAGTTTTGTGGAACTTTTTAATGCAGCATCAAATAACTAATCAGAGGACTGCAACTGAAGACAGCCATCCTAGAACCCTCCCTGTAGGGTAGGGAATGGGACCTAGGACAGGGGCTCTTTTGCCTGGATGCAGGGGCAGTGCTGACTGGAGGAGGTCTTGGGTCTTCTAGAGAACGGGTCTATTAGCTCAAGAAAAGAAACTAGGCGTTTAACTAGGCGTTTCCTGTCAAAAGCTGTACCAGGAGCCCCATATGTGGAGTACCCAGAAAACTAGCCTGCAGCAAGATCATGTATGAGTAAACACGCCAAAACGTTCACTTCGTGGCATAAAGTAATCATCATAGAAGGATGATTTATTTAAGCCAATGACATTGTCACTTTTCAAAATGCCTGTGAAACTGCGCCCTCAGAATTAGCTGAAAGCTGGATTAGGAGCCGCCCCTGAACCCAGACTCATCACTCAAACTGAGACTTGGTTTGTGACCCTTGACAGCATTTCCCAGCCTGATCACCCAGCCTTCTCAGCAGACTGAGCCTGAATGGCTGAGGGCTCTTTCCAGAACTCATACCCCCTCTGAGGACACATGCTGTCAGGCTTATCTTTGTAAAACACATCTTGGATCATGCGCTTCAGCGGCTCTCAGCTGCACAGAGAATTAAGCCCTAACTCCTCTGCCTGGTTTTCCAAACTTTTTACATTTCTCAGCCCCCATTTGGATTTGCAGTCCCATCACCCACCAGAACTGCTCCACTAACACACAATGCTTTATACTCGCTGGTGCAAGGTACCGGCCCCTCAGCCTTACTGTGTGACAGGAGCTTCCCTAGTATCTCATTTTGTCCTTGTAAGATTTTACACAATATGCATAAAATAATAAAGTCATGGGCCTTGTGGGTAAAAGCACTTGCAGTACAAACCTGACAAGAGTTCAATACCCATGTAAACCCGACATGTAAAGGTGGAAGGACAGAACTGATGCTTTAAAGTTGTTCTCTGACCTTCACACACTCACCATTGTGCACACACACAGAGATATCCACATAACAAATGTACCTACATCATACACAATGTATATAATATATATAATGATAAATATATAAATAAATATTAATACTAATAAAACAATGATTGCTTATATTTATATAATGCTCGCAATATGACAAACCATAGTCCAGATAGGATATCTATGCCACATATGTAATTTCAGATTTTAAATAACTACATTAGAAAGTAGAAGCAGATCCAATTAATTCTAATTTGTCAGTGAACATGTAACCAATATAAAATTATTTAAAGAGACCTTTCATTCTTGTTTCTGATATAAATTCATTAAGACCTACTATGTATTTTATACCTATAGCACATCTCACTCAGGATACTAATTTTCTTTGAAAACACTTACTCTACATTTTAGATTTTTTGTAAAATGTACAGATCATTAACCCAAGTTGTTCCAAGCATACTCAGATTTCAATGCATGAATTGATACAAAACATTTTCCTCCTCATAGGTGGGCAATGCTTCCCCTGGAAGACATGGGTATTTAAATGAAAAGCTCAGTGCCAGACATGAGTTATCGGTCAGGGAGGCCTCCTTATAAGGTATTGGTCAGGGACACCCTATAGAACCCCAAACCACACGGCTATTGTTATTGCTGATGGTTCCCACAATAGCTAGATGGTAAGACCCTGTTACTGATAACACAACACCCTTTTGTTATAGGACACAGAAAAATCAAACAAAGTGACCTCCAGCCACCCTCCCTGCTGGCTGCCTTTCATAGTTCCAGAAGGTGCTATGCAGACCCCTGGGGTAGAAAAGACATCAGTGGTGTCACTCAGTGGTGAACCCTGAATGATGCGCTACCAACCTGCCAGGAAAGATGTGCCCCCGGTCCAATGTGGCACAAGATTATGGGGTAACTAACTGCTTTCTGATTGGATCTGAGGCCTGAGCCACAGGTTATGTCCAGAACTGTCAATCTAGGCCATTGAGGCCATGGCTTGGGAAGTCATGGAGGGACCCACTACGGTTATTTTGCTAAGTGGACATGCTGTCAAACTGTCTTTTACATATCTTTATGCCCATAAGTCAGCACTGATCTAAATCATCACAGAGAAACTTTGTCTGCATTGGGTAGCAGACTGTCAAAGTACTCATAATAAGTAACAATAGTTACTTAGTGTTTAACCCTAAATGGAAGATAATTCTCTGTATATAGAGAGACCCTCCTCAAGGGCCAGGGAAAGGGCAGAAAGAGAGGCAGAAAGAACATAAGTGTAAGAGGAGAGGACGGGGAGTTTCGACGTGCTGTCATCTGGACACAGCAGTTGGACTCCTGAGCTCACGTGACCCACCTCAGATCACGCCAACATGCTCAGTCAGTATTCTAGCAGGCAGAACTAACTGGATTTGCTGGATTACAAGGAACACAAAAGGAGAGGACATGAAGATGAGAGGGAGCTGTGTTGGAAGGTGTCTTGGGAGAGTGGGGGTGGAGGGTGGATGTGATCAATGCATACATATTTGGAATTGTCAGAGGGTCTATTTAAAAAATTTCATTTACCTCTTCTACTCTCACCTATCTTGGCAATACTTCTTCAATTTAAAATATAAAATTTTATTTCCAGTAAGTTAAATTAAATTAAATTAAATTAAAATTTTAGCGTCTCGGTCCCTCTACCACATGTCAAGTCCTCATCAGCCACATGTGGCACGCAGCTGCCATGTGCACAGCTGCAGCTCTGAGCACTCATCTACTGTGTGGGACCTGAAGGCACAGAGAGGTAGCAACCTGTACCAGTTCACACAGCTAGTGGACTAAAGATCAGAGTGGTGGCCTGCCTCACGTGACTTCCGTAATGAAAATCAGAGCCCAAACTGGAGCTCAGAACTGTTTATTTCCCGAGCTTCCACCACAGCTGTTGGCGCCCTGCATTGCTCACTGCTCTCCCAATGCCTTTCCCTGTCTGACCCTCTAGCACCAAAGCCTTCTTCGTAAGGCAAACTAAATAATTCTCTTTTTTTCTTTCTTTTAGTAAATATAATAACTTACTATGTAATGTGGAAATATAAAGTAATATTTTTTCTTTACCTGCATACTGTCAAAAATATGAATCCCTAAACATGTTTTGGAATTAACCTATAGTTTATTTTCAGATGTCATAATTTTGATATGTGTGGCGTGTATATATGCATATTTTGGTGATACAAGTTGGAAGGAACAACGATGACAAAAAAGACTGGGTCAAAGAACCAATTGAAACAGTAAACTTCTGCCCAAAACAGTAAACTTCTGCATCAAAAAATTTTTTAAAAGTCTGAGAAAAAGACACAAGACATTCATGGTGGAATGCATGAACACTGGCGGTGGGGGGCAAGGAAGGGGTGCAAATTTGATTGAGAAATTTTGTATGAAATGCATAAAACTTCAATAAAAATTGTTTGAAAAATCAGATTGTTACTTCTGTCTGAAATGCCTTGTGAGGTACAGTAGAAATGGCATTCATTCATTCATCATTCATCATTAATTCATTCATCATTCATTCATTCATTCATCATTCATCATTCATTCATTCATTATTCAGTCCATCAGCCAGCATCCAGTCAGTCCTGTTTTCAATGAGTACTGTCAGTTATGTTTCAATACCCCTTACACAGAAGTATGCAGCAGTTAAAACAGACCCAGCTCTTTGGTTCTGGAGAGATGATTCAGTGGTTAAGAACACTGGTTGTTTTTTTAAAGGACTTGAGTTTGGCTCCCAGCACCCACTTGGTGGCTGCTACCCAATGCAGACAAAGTTTCTCTGTGATGTTTTAGAGCAGTGCTGACTTATGGGCATAAAAATATGTAAAAGACAGTTTGACAGCATGTCCATTTAGCAAAATAACACCCGTGTCATACAACTACAACTCTGTAACTCCAGTTCCAGGAGACCTGATGCCCTCTTCTGACCTCTGTGGGCATTGCACAACATGGGTACACTTACGTACATACAGGCAATGCACTCATACACATAAAATCAAAACCTGGGGACTTATAAAAAGTCTCCACAGGTAAAGGCACTTGCAGCAAAGCCTGACGACCTGAGTTCCAGCTGTAGGATCCACATGGCAGAAGGAGAGAACCAACATCCTGTGATTTCCACATTCACACTGTGGCACATACTTACATGCATACACACACACACTAATTAATAAATAAATGTGAAAATATTAATAAAAAAACTAAAACTTGGAATTAAAATATTTATCCAACTTACTTTAAAACATCGTAATGATATTTACCATCATAAAAATGATACGAAGAATGTATACTTAGGGAAAAATCCTATCTATATTTTCCCAAATAAAAAGATGCTAGGAAGAACGACATTGTGCTTTTGCTAATATCATTAGTGGGTGGTTTAATAAAGAAACAGGGAGCACATCATGTCTGCCTTTGTCTTCAGTTGTCTGCAATGTGTTCTTCTGATGGAAGTGCATGAAGGAATCTGGCCTCCCCAGATTCCTTCAGAAAGAAAGAAGTGTGTTATGCCCAGATCACGGAGACCCCCAAAAGACCACCAGGACATGCGGCTCCATTGTAAATACAAAGAGTCTTTATTCGGGCTTGAGCTCAGGCTGCTATCCTGCCTGACGCATTGGAGAGGAGAGAGCAGCCCTTGGTCTAGGGGACTTGGGCTTTTTAAAAGGAAAAAATCGCAAGCAGGGAATTTTTCCAGCCTTGGCATTTTGTTATTGATTCATAAGGACTGAGGAAGCATGATGTTTTAAACTGATAGGTTGACTTTGGTGGCACCGTGGGGGGAGATCTTTTACTCATTGAGCACATCCTGGCAGAAGAACACACATGTTTAACCTTCAGTTTTTCCCTGTTAGCTATTTTCAACAAACAACCTTTGGTCCTTCCCTGCTAGCTACTGAAATATTCTGTGGTTTTTTTCCAGAATCTGAGGATGGAGGTATATTTCCACAAAACAGAAAAATGGAGTCTGCCTTGTCCCCTCATAGCTGGTCCCTCTTTACAGTGTTTTCAAAGTTATTTCAGATAACTACAAATTCTTTTTTTTTTTTTTTTTTTTTTTAATTAGTGATGATCTTCAGTGATCATTTATTTTTTTATGTTTATTTATTTATTTATTTATTTATTTTTATGTATATGAATGTACTGTCTGCATGTAAGTTGATGCACCCGTGTCATACAATGCTGCAGAGGTCAGAAGAGGGTGTCGGATTCCCCTGGAACTGGAGTTAAGGACAGTTCTTAGCTGCCATGTGGGTGCTGGGAATTGAACCTGGGTGCTCTGCAGGAGCAGTCAGTGCTCCTAACTGCTGGGCCATCTCTCCGGGCCCTGCAGTGATCATTTCTTAAAGATTAGCTACAAACCCTAGCAATACATTTTTCATATTTTAAAATTACATTAGCATTTGTTACCCCATCTTGTGCTTTCAATGGATTTTACGTTTGATTTCATAACAATACACATTGTTCATTTAGGAAATATTGATTCATTGAGTTACACAGCTTTTTTCCAGTGTTGACATATTTTCAGTATAGACTATTAAAAAATCACATTCCTAAATATTAGCACTGATTGAATTAGAAAGGTAGTCAAATACCAGGAAGGTTTCAAGGTGGAAGATAACTATTTGTAAATTCTAATAAAAATGTTTGAGATTTAATTTATTTTTATTTTATGTGTATGAGTGTTTTGCCTGCATGTATGCATGTACATCATGTGTGCAGTGCCTGAAGAGACCAGAAGAGGGAGTCAGATCTCCTGGAACTGGAGTTAAGGATGATTTTTAGCCACCATGTGGGTGCTAGAAACCAAATTTGGGTCCCCTCGTAGGGCAGCTAATGGTCCTAACCACTGAGCCATCTTCTCCTGTGCTCCCAAATCCTAATTTTTAAGTGAATGCTAGATGCTTGAATTTTATCTTTGGCAACATATACTGTGACTTGTTTTTCTTTCTTTGTGTGTGTGTGTATGCATGTGTACATGTGTGTACTGGTGCATATGCACATGTTTGTATATGTGTGTGTAGGCCAGAGGCTGATAACTGACACCTTCCCTGATTGTCCTCTACCCAAGTTTTTGAAATAGAGTATCTCACTGAACCCAGAACTCACCAATTCAGTTAAGTAGCTAATGAGTGAGCTCCAAGGACCTCCTGTCTCTGCTCTCCAGTGCTGGGATTACAGGAGTGTGCCACCATACCCAGATTTTTATGTGGGTGCTGCAGGTTTAAATTCAGGTCCTGGTGCTTCTGTGCCAAGGACTCTGCCAACTCAGCCATCTCTCCAACAACCATGGTGAGTGGTTTTTCCTGATATGATGGGTTCATTTTGGCTGCTTTTGTGAAAATCCACCAAATACCTTCATCTGCATAAACATAGCTAAACTGCCTCTTCCTTAAAATAACAATGGTGCTCTATGAAAAGAGCCCCTGGGTCAGTTCGGAATCTAAAGAGTCATGCAGTGTTCTTTCCTGGATTACTGAGACCTTCCAGAGCAGCAAAGTGCTCAGTGCAGACTCATTTTGTCATGCAGAATGTCAAACAGGCATATACTCAGGATAATAACTTAATAAAAGTAATCATTTTTACTGTCACTAAAGACATTTAAGTAAAACTAGTATTTCCCCCTATGCATGAATACAAGAATACAATGACTTTGGTTTTGGTTTAGGCTTCAGCAGTTTTAAGCATCGCTGCCATTGTATACAGTAAAAGGAAAGAGGTTGTTAGTGTTATAATGAAAGTAGTTTTGTCTTCATGACCCCCCCCATGAAATATCTGTAAGATCCCAAAGGTCTGAGGGCCATACTTTGAAGACCAAGGGACTAGAAGGGAAGATGATTCCACAAGTATGTGGGTATGTGGGTAAGCTGGTCCATATCCAAGAAAGCCTTCTAGATAAAGTGATGTTTAAGGTTAGACATAAAATGCATGAATTGGTGAGTAGAGGACAGGGTAAGAGAAGGGCATGCCAGGCAGACAGCAGCGTGAAGGCTGAAAGAGAGGCAGGCTCAGGATCTCAGGATCCTTTAGCTGGGCTTTGAAAGGTGGGGTGGTGGGGAGCAGTGAGAAGGGGCAGACAGCCGGATGAGGCCAGGCTTGCAGACTGCCTGACCAGTGCAGAAGCCATCTCCTCCTCAGCATATTCCTGAAAATGTTTAACCTGAATCTAATCAGGAAGACACAACCAGACAAATCCAATTTGAGGAGAATTTTGCAAAACCACCTGCCTAGACTCTTAAAAAAAGTCAAGGTATTGGAAAGACAGAAAATGAATAAATAGGAGATTAAAGAGACATGACAACTCAAAGCATTACATATCCTTGGTTGGATACTAGATAATGAAGTAAAACACAACAATGTCTTAGTCCTTTCAGGATTTTATAACAAAACACCTTAGAGTGGGTAATTTATAAACCACAATATATCAGTGCTTTCAGTTAGTTCTGCTGAAAAGACTGAGATAAAGTCACAGAAGATTCAGTCTCTGGTGAAATTTTTTCCCTGTTTCCCTGATGGCACCGACCATGGCCCTGCGTGGTAGAGGACAAGGCAGCTCACTTCAGTCTCCATTAGAAGAGCTTGGTCTCATTTGTGTTATTATGACTTAGTCTCCTCAAAAATACCTTTTAATACCATCACATTGGTGATTTAGTTCTAGAACGTGAATTTGGGAAGGATCATATTCAGGTCTTAACATCTACCACTGCCAACTATAAAAGACAGCATTGTAACAACTGGAGGAAATTTGAATATGGACTCCATTCTAGATAATAATATTGCTTTTAACTATGACTTTGCAGTGTTATCAAAGAGCAGAATGCCTTTGTTTTAGAGGAATACATACTGAACTATTTAGGAATTCAATGAGTTCAATTCTCCGCAATTCATCAAAACTTATTTGCATATATAGAGAAAGAAATAGATTCACTCCTCATCAAAGAAACTTCTTTTTGCAACAGATGCAGATAATTACAGAATTCCAGCATTGGTCAAATGCAGAGAAAAAGTGTCTGTGAGACCCTTGACTCTAAGTGACACATCTCCAATGCAGCTTCTACACACAGGATGAATATATCTCTCAACTCTCACCAGAGAAGTTTTCTTATGTGGCAGAGGGTGATTAACACAGAAGCCCACATTGGCCAGTGTGCAGAGAACAAGAGACTGCAGAGTGCTTATCCCTGAAGAGCCTCCCAAGGCTCAGGGATCAGTGCAGAAGAGGAGGCAGACAGATTGTAAGAGGAGGAGGGGCTGGATGACCACGAGGAAGCAGGGTCTTCCAGACAGCTGGTCAGCTACTCATGTGAACTCACAGCAGTGGTGACAGGGTGCACAAGTTCTGTGCAAGCTCAAACCATTCAAAAATCCAAACATAGACATGGGGAAGTGGGTAAGAAATCCCACCCCAACCCAAGGAACTTTTGTCAGTTGATGGCTGCTGGGAGGGGAAGAGACGGTGACTTACAAGGATGGGACTCTTGACGGTCCTGTGGATGTATTCACACTGAAGGACATTTGGGGACATAAACCAGATTCTATAAGCCATATATATTCATGTATAGGTATATATATATACCCATAGGAAAGTACACTAAACTGGGCAGGGGCAATGGGGGATGGGGCGGATAGGGGATCTAAATACCATAAAACTATATTGTACGAAAATCTGAAAAAGTAAATTAAAAAAGAAAAGAATATAGAAGACAATTTAGCAAAATGCTAACAATTAAGCCAGGCGTGGTGGCGCATGCCTTTAATCCTAGCACTCGGGAGGCAGAGGCAGGCAGATCTTTGTGAGTTCAAGGCCAGCCTGGTCTACAGAGTGAGTTCCAGGACAGCTGGGGCTACAAAGAGACCCTGTCTCAAAAAGACCAAAAAAAAAAATGCTAATAATTGATAAATCTAGGTGAAGGGTGAAGGGTGCAAGAACATTTGGGAAAATTCTCACTGAGTTTGAAAATTTTTCAGAAGAAATGTTGGAGTTCACGAAATCAGACTGTTCTGGCATAGTGAAAGAAACATGTAATCCAATGAGAAACTCGAGTACAGAATGGGAGAAAAATCTTTGCTCAATATGTATCTGACAGAGAATTATTACTCAGAAAATATAGAATGTGTCAAATACCCCAATGGGTAAGTGGTCTTATGAACAGACAGTTCTTACAAAGCAAACTGCAGATGGCCAGTGAAAATATGAAAAAATCTTCAGCAGCCTTAGCTATCAGGGAAATGAAAGTTAAAACTACATTGAAATTTCACCTCACTTCAGTCAAAATGGCTATCATAAGGAAAAACAACGGGCTAGCAAGGATGCTGGGAAAAGGGGGCCTCGGACTCTGCTGGCGGCAGTGACTGTCCACGAGCCATGGAGCTTCCTCAACAGCCCAACAACAGAACCACCATGTGGCCATGCTAGCCAGCTCACTTCTGGGTATACACCCAGGGAACCCCCTCACTTACCTGTCACAGAGATATGTTCACATCCATGTTATCACTACATTATCCACTATCCCCAGTTTATGGAATCGGCCTAAGTGCTCATCAGCAGACAAACAGATAAAAAAGTGGTGTCTATACAGGTCTTTTTTCTTTGAGAATTTCATGTGATTACAGGACATTTTGATCGTATCCTTCCTCTCTTTCTTCTCTCCACCCCTTCCCAGATTCTCTTCCTTCATCCTCTTCTCAATTTCATGTCCTTTTCTTCTATTTTTTAAAAACATAAAACCTACTATGTCCAATCAGTGTTCCTCATAGGCATGAGGTGTGGGACTAGAACATGGGGAACCTGCCAGAGGCCATACCCTTGAAGACAGCCGGCTCCTCTCCAGCAGCCGTTGACTGCCTCGTACCCTCTAACTAGGATGAGGCCCTGCAGACCCTTCCCCCATCTGTGCTGAAATGTTGACTGGTTTGATTTTGTGCAGGTCTCGTGAACATAGGCACAGCTGTAGAGAGGTGATGGTTGCAACATCGGTCATGCCCAGAACACACTAATTCATGGCGGTCCTCCAAGTCCCCTGGCTTTTATGATCTTTCCACTTCTTCTTCAATGTTCCCTGAGCCTTGGGGGGAATGCACACAAGACATTTACTCAGCCATAAAAAGAATAGAATTATGTACTTTGCGAGAAAAGGATACAACTGCGGATCATCATCTTAAGTGAAATAAGCCAGCTCAGAAAGACAAACAGCACAAAAATCCTAGATGTTTTACAGATCTACAGAATCACTTGTATTAGTTTGGCATGAAAGCAGAAGAGACAAGGAGGGGAGGAAGGAAATGAGCAGGCAGGAAAAGAGGAGGGCAAAGGAGAGTATATGGCAAGGGACACGGTCATGACATACTTGAAGGAAATTTGTCTTTATGGAGCTCAATTCAATGTACAATGAATCTGTTCTTTTAAAAATTGAAATATAAGGAGTTTGGGCTTCTCTGCTAGAGTTTAACGGAAGGCATAAAAATGTTTACCAAAGAAGTGGCATATAACTATTAAGAGATTAAAACTAAATTCAAATAGAAAAATTAATGATTTATGTAATCAAACATGATGGGTGACGCTGGTCCCCAGAATCCAGACTCCACAGAGCCACATCATTTACCTTGTCTTCCTCTCCTTCCTGGTCTCTGTGTCACTTGGCCTCATCCTTTCTAGTTGCAGACAAGAGTTGTCTGCCAGGAAACATGGCCTCAGGCACATTCATTTCCTCAGTTCCTCAGAACACTGCTGTCTCTAATAGATTTTCTTGGGGTTGACTAACTCTCAGGAAGGAATTCTGATTGGTCCTATGGGGGCTTTAAGTCCCTTTTGCCCAATTATTGAGCCCATTGCTATGAACAATGTTAACTGCTTCCCTCTGGTCCTGCACTTGGTCCTGAGAGTCAGTTTCTCCTATGAGAAGCAAATGCTGAGACAGGGTTGGGTTTCTATGAGATTTATTGGGAGAAATGCCAGTAAAGACTAAATTGGATGGGCTCAGGTGCAGGGAGGGGAGCTTTCAGACTGTGAGACAGGCTGACAGGTGTGAAGGGTGAGGAGGAAGAAGAAACAAAGGAGGAAAAGATTCAGACCCTAGCAGACACCTTATTTGTTGTTGTTATTGTTGCTGTTGCTGTTGCTGTTCGGAGACAGGATGGCCTGGAACTCACTATGATGCCCATGCTAGCCTCAAACTAGTAGTAATCCTCCTTCTCCAGCCTCCCAAATACTGGGTGTACAGATCCACCATGCCAGCTGCCCCATCAGCTGCACCAGGTTAGAATGTTCTAGACACTTACCATGCCCAGTCATTGGCTGGGAGCCACTTGAGGGAAGCAAAGTTTTGATATGAATAACATGAAACCCCCAAAGGTCATGGCTGGAACCCACCAGTCAACTCTGCCTTCAGTCCCCCAGAACACATTCTAAAAGGAAATTCGAATCACAGGCCTCATGATTATCATAGTCTGTGGTTAGAAAAGGAAGGACCAAGAGTGCTGGGCAGAAAAGGAGCAAACACAGCAGAGTTACACTTTGTTTTCCCTTGCATGAAAGAATCTCCCTTTCTTTGGGTCAGTTCTTTAAATGTCTGTGACCGTGCACAGTCAGGAGTATGTGATACTTAAGTTACATTCTAGAGATGAGTATGTAAGAGGAATAGACTATTCTACTCCATAGCAGTATAATTTGATGTAGTCTCACTGGAATAATTTCTTTTTAAAATTTTTATTTATTTTTTATGCATATGAATGTACTGTCTGCATGTAGGTCTGTGCACCCATGTCGTGCAATGCTTCAGAGGTCAGAAGAGGGCATCAGATTCCCCTGGAACTGGAGTCAAAGACGGTTCTCAGCTGCTATGTGGGTGCTGGGGATCAAACCTGGGTCCTCTGCAAGAGCAGTCGGCACTCTTAACTGCTAGGCCATCTCTCTAGCCCCAACTAACTGGAGTAATTTCTATGAAGGTAAGAACATGGTCTTTTTAGAAAAGATTTAGTGTGTGTGTGTGTGTGTGTGTGTGTACACATGAGTGGCATGCTTTAGATGTATATGTGTACCTTTCGCACATAGGTTCTTACAGAGACCAGAAGAGGGTGTTGGATCCCCTGGAAATGGAGTTACAGGAAGTTTCATATGGGTGCTGGGAACTAAACCTTGCTCCTCTGCAAGAGCAGCAGGTACTCTTAACTGCAGAGCCATCTCTCCAGCCCCAGGAAAATGCTCTTAGCCGGGCGTCGTGGCACACGCCTTTAATCCTAGCACTTGGGAGGCAGAGGCAGGTGAATCTTTGTGAGTTCAAGGCCAGCTTGGTCTACAGAGTGAGTTCCAGGACAGCCGGGGCTACAGGGAGACCCTGTCTTGAAAAGACCAAAAAAATAAAAAATAAAAAATAAATAAATAAAAAAAGAACATGCTCTTAATGCATGAGTTAAATAAAAATATTTGCTTGTCTTACCATTCTATATCCTGTGTTTTTTAATTAAACTCCAGAATGCCTGAAGTGCTCTTGTTTCTTATTTCAGAGTTGTGTGAACTAACACGAGAAGCTAGGTTCCTCCACGGTAATAATATTTCTTTCCTCAGTCACATTATACAAATAGGCAGAGCTGGAGGACCCCAGGTCTGAATGGTCCCTGGAAGACAGATGGGTATTGAGATGGGCTTGGAGGAGGAGAGATGTCACACTGAAGAGCTGTACCATAGTATGGCCACAGCAGAAAATAATATGGTGGATTCTTACAAAAGGAAGTAGAATAATCGTGTGATTAAGTAAGCATCTAGTCAAAAGCATTGACAGTAAGGACGCACATAACTTGTACACTCATGCTCATATCACAACCAAAAGTAGAAGCAATAAATTTGTCCACTAATAGATGAATGGATGAAGTAAGTAGGGTATATACATTCAGTTGAATATTACTTATCCCTGAAAAGAAATTTTGACATAATAGCTGGGTGTGGTGACACACGCCTTTAATCCTAGCACTCAAGAGGCAGAGGGAGGCAGATCTTTGTGAGTTCAAGGACAGCCTGGTCTACAGAGGGAGTTCCAGGACAGCTGGAGCTACAGGGAGACCCTGTCTCAAAAAGACCAAAAAATTTTTTTGACATGAACTATAATATGGATGGAACCCTGAGCCCATTGTTTTAAGTGAAATAGGCCAGTCAAAAAGGAACAAACCCTGTGTGAGTCCACTTACCTGAGGTACATAGGGCATCAGACATGTGGAGTCGGAAAGCAGAATGTTGTTTTTCAGAGAAATGGGGTCTGCTTTGGAAAGCTGTCTTGTGGGATCCAATTAAGGATGATTGTCAGTATATCCTCAAACTCTGCAATCATTCATTAGTAATTAGCCAAGATAATTGAGTGCATCTGCCCACCAAAAGACAGATGCAAAAGTTATTATAGAGGTAACATATATACATGCCCATGCAAACATATATGTGGAAAATTCAAATATCTTCCTGATGTAGGATGGATGAATAAAATGTGATTGTTCCATAAAATAGATTCCTGTACAGCAGCAAAAACATTGTGACACACCATGAATAAATCTTGTAAGTAAATGAAAAGTTGATCTTATTATTTTAAAAAAGAAAGTAAAATTATTTTAGGTGTTAAAAATCTGAGTAGCTGAGTGCACAGAACTGAGACCCGGGATTTTCCAGGACCACCTGAAGCACAGTCAGGAGCCCGGCACTACAGCCAGGAGGATTGTTGGATAATTCTTTCATTGGTTTGCTGGATAATTGAATCACTGTCTTGTGTGGCTGTGGGGGCAGATTCGCCCTGCTACCTGGTATAAAAGGTGGGCATGTTGCCACTGTGAGACTTGAGTGCACAGAGCTGAGATCAGGGATTTCCCAGGACCACCTGAAGCACAGAGTACTGGGGTGTGGGCTAAGCAAGGCATATCCCACCACCAAACCAACTGGAATTGCTGAGTGTGTGTCCAAGTGGAGAACCTTCAGAACAGAAAGGGAAGAGTGAGTTAGACTTCCAATATATAAACAAAATTGAAAGTCTGAAACCTAGACAAGTCAACACTCCATAAACAAGGAGGAAAAAAAAAGTCATCTGAAGGAGGTAAGCAAAGCAAGCCTTCAACACAGTGAAGAGGCATTTGGGATTTGCATCAGAGTACAGGCAAAAGGGAAACCCACATGCCAGGGACACTACAAAGGGACAACATGGGAAAAGTGCAGGATAATTCCACACCAAGCTCTAGCAACCCTGTGGAATATTCCTACAGTGGGATCACGCTGGAGGTGGCCCAGAACACAGATCTTAGAAGAACAATTGCAGAGATATTCAAAGAAATCAAACAATATAAAGAACAAGTCAGAGAACTAGGGAGAGAGAATGAAAAACTCAAGAAGGACCTAGACAAAGACAATGACAAACACCGGAAGGTAGTGGAAACATGGAAAAAGGAAACTAACCAGTGAAGCAAGGAGCTACAGGAAGAGATTCAGAAGCTCCAAAAGGAAGTGGAAATACTAAAGAAATCACAGGATGAAATGAAAAAGGAAATCAAATAATCAGCCAATCAAGAGGAAAGGAACAGAAAAAGCCCCAGAAGTAGAATGGAGAAAGCAGAGTAAAGAATATCAGACCTAGAAGATAACACAGAACAACTAAAAACCTCCAGTAGAGATTATGAAAAATTTAAAAATACACAAAAGTGGAACAACCAGGAAACATGGGACACTATGAAAAGATCAAACCTCTGTATCATAGGAATAGAAGAAGGAGAAAAATCCCAAGAGAATGGTATTGATCAGATCTTCAACAGAATAATAGATGAAAATTTCCCCAAACTAAAAAAAGACAAACCCATACAAATACAAAAAGCACATAGAACTCCAAACAGAAAAGATCAGAAAAGAAATCCCCACGCCATATCATAGTTAAAACACTAGATGGCCAAAACAAAGACAAAATTCTGAAAGCCACAATAGAAAAACAAGAAGTTACATATAAGGGGAAACCTATCAGAATTACAACTGACTTCTTAGTGCAAACTATGAAAGCAAGAAGAACATGGACCAAAGCATTCCCAGTGCTGAAGGACTATAGATGCCAACCCAGGTTACTATACCCAGCAAAAATGTCAATTATTGTTGAAGGACAGAGAAAAATCTTCCATGAGATAAACAAGATGATAGAATACATGTCCAGAAAGCCAACCCTTCAGAAAATAATTCAAGCAACTCAAAGGACAGAAGGGAGGAACAACTATCACCAGGCACCTAGAAAGAGAAATTAATAAAAGCAAAGCTGCAGAAGTAGAAACCTAGACTAAAAATGCAAATGGATAAGGTGAAAGGAAGCAACAGACATCTATCAGTTATAATCTTAAATACTAATAGACTAAACTCCCCAATCAAAGACATACACTGGGAGATTGGATTGGGAAACAGAACCCATTGATATGCTATCTACAAGAAATGCATCTGACTCTCAAGGATAGGCAGCAACTTAAGGTGAAGGGATGGAAGAAAGTATTCCAAGAAAACGGTACCAAAAAGAAAGCAGGTGTTGCTATTTTGATATCAGATAAAATAGACTTCAAAGTAAAAGAAATCAGAAGAGACAAAGAGGGCCATTACATCTTTATCAAAGGAAAAATTGACCATGAAGATTTCACAATCATGAATATATATGCACCAAACTCTGGTGCACCAAACTTTATAAAGACAATTCTCTAGGACCTCAAGGCACAGATTAACCACAATATACTCATAGTAGAGGACTTCAATATCCCACTGAGCTCTGTGGACAGGTCACCCAGACAAAGAATAAACAGAGAGACATCTGCACTGAATGATACAATATACCAAACAGACCTCACAGACATCTACCAAATATTCCATCCAAGTACAAGAGAATACACTTTCTACTCAGCACCCCATGGAACATTCTCCAAAATCGACCACATTTTGGGACACATAAAAAAACCTCAACAAATACAAAAAGATTGAAATAATTTTATGCATTCTATCAGACCACAGTGCAATAAAGCTTAATATCAAAACCAGAATAAGCCCTACTATCTACAAGAACACATGGAGACTAAACAACACACTCCTGAGTAATAAATGGGTGAAAAAAGAAATAAAGAAAGAAATAAAAGTATTCTCGGAACTGAATGACAATGATAATACCACACAACAAAACCTATAGGATACTTTAAAAGCAGTCCTAAGAGGGAAGTTTATAGCCCTGGATGCCTACATCATAAAAACAGAAAGAGCGCAATTGAACGATCTAACACTGCAGCTAAAAACACTCGAGAGGCAAAAACACATGAGCCCTAAACACAACAGACAGGAAGAAATAACAAAAATAAGAGCAGAAATCAATAAAATAGAAACAAAGAAAACAATAAAAAAATCAATGAATCCAAAAGTTGGTTCTTTGAGAGAATAAACGAGATAGACAAACCTCTAGCTCAGTTAACCAAAAGAAAGAAAGAGTAATCTGTGATGAAAGGGGAATTATCACAATAGACAATCCAAAGATCCAGGCAATCATATGGGAATACTTCAAAAACCTATACTCTACTAAGTTTGAAAACCTAGGAGAAATGGATGAATATCTGAAATCCTGGGAATAACCAAAGCTTAACCAAGAAGAGATCGACAGCTTAAACAGACCCATAATATATGAAGAAATTGAAGATGTAATAAGAAACCTCCCAACTAAAAAAAGCCCAGGCCCAGATGGTTTCA
>VZQC01009175.1:4738299-4786812 GCA_009823505.1 Rhizomys pruinosus | reverse complement strand
AAAAAAAAAAAAACAGAGAAAGATGCAAGACAGTTACGGCAGAATACATGATCTGGGATGGGGTGGGGGTGGGGGGGAAGTGAAAGGGAAATATGCCTGATCTGAATTGGCAAATGATGTACGAAATGCACAAAGCATCAATAAAAATTAAATTTAAAAAATGGAGCAAAGAGCTGAACAGAGACTTCACAAGTGAGGAATTAGAGATGCCTGAGAAACATCTTAAAAAGTGTCCAACCAAATTGAGCAATATTAATTCTATATTCCCGAGGATCTGAACATAACCATGCTCTTATATTATGAATCCCTAGATAGGTCCTAGAACTAACCTACCACTTATTTTCGGACTATGGATTTTTAGTATATGATGGTGGACATGTATACATATTACAGTGTAACATGAAGTTAAAAAGGTGAATCAAGAAATGTGATATGGAAATAACAGTTTGTTTTCCAGAAGCTACAATTTAGGTACCTAAGGGATAACTTTGTTCCTTGCCCTCAGAGGTCAACTAAGTCTCAGGGTAATATGCATGGGAGCATCTCCTGAAATGTCCTGCAAATGTGAGTCACTAGTTTTCCCTGTTCAGGGAGGTCTTGGAGATCCACTGATGGGACTCCAGCCAGTGTCCACCCTATAAAGAGGAAAGTCTTCTCATGCTTCAAAGAGAGAAGCCTGGTCTAGCAAGACTTAACTGTGTCTGTGGATGTGTCTGTGGATGGAACTGGTGGTTGAAAAACCAAAAGTAGTCAGGGCCTACCCCTCCATCCCCCCCCAAATAAACCCTAGTGACCCTTGAGGACCAGATCCTCAACTGACCTTGAGAAAACAGAAACTTTGGTTGATCTGGGCTGACTGTGTGGCCTTAAGCATCCAAAAAGGAAAGTATATCCAGAAATAAATAATCAATAAGGCCTGAGAAATTGTATTTCAGATAAAAACTTGAGAATCCTTCAAACATTCAATGCCAGATGGGTACTATGGAGATGTCCAGTGTGTGGACTGAGTGGCTACTGGGATTTCAGCCTCTTCAGAGAATAGACTGCCATTGTTTGACTACCCATGCCATGTCATGGAGGCCAGTGCAGGAAGATCAAGACAGGAAGCATGCTTGTTGGACCTCATTTGGGTGACCTTGGTGGGGAGGGACCCCAGTGTGGAGCATAGGGGTGGAATTGATGGTTGTTTGGGTTTGCCAAGGAGGAATCTTCAAGCACTTCCTTGGGGAAAACATGACATCTTTTGGTATAAAAAGGATTATATTTAACAGTTAAAAATATATTGTAAAATAATATTCTCTTTTTACTGATACATGTTACAAGCATTCATAATTTTTTTAGGTTGCTTGGAAAGTGTTCACCTTTCTTTCAGGTGCTGTTTATGCATATATTTTTTGTACAAGATTATGTTACTAATCAAATCTAGACCCGTGTCACTCACCCTATCCCCCAACTCCACCAGAGCTCATATATTCTGCCAAACATGCTTTTCATCTCTTTCTCAGTCTTTTTCAAAATTCTCCATGTGGAAGTTGACTGTTTTGAGCAGAAGTTCACTGTTTCAGTCATTAACTTAAAATCATAATTGCGGCTGGGCGCGGTGGCACACACCTTTAATCCTAGCTCTTGGGAGGCAGAGGCAGGTGGACCTTTGTGAGTTCAAGGTTAGCCTGGTCTACAGAGTGAGTTCCAGGACAGCTGGTACTACAGGGAGACCCTGTCTCGAAAAGACAAAAAAAAGAAAAAAAAAAGAAACAAACAAAACCAAAATAAAAGTATAGGAAGAAAAACTTGTCACAGAAAAAGAAAGTTTATATGTAAGCATTTATTTTGGAATTTAGTATTTTTTTAACATTTTGTTAGCTATTTCTACTTCTTTACACCTCTCCTTTTTTTTTTTTTTTTTTTTTTTTTTTTTTTTTTTTTTTTTTTTTTTTTTTTTTTTTTTTTTTATTTTTTTTTATTTTTTTTTTTTATTATTTTTATTTATTTCGGTATGTGTATCAATGTACTGTCTGCATGCAGGTTTGTGCACCCGTGTCGTGCAATGCCGCGGAGGTCAGAAGAGGGTCTCGGATTCCCCTGGAACTGGAGTTCTCCTGGAACTGGAGTTTCAGACGGCTCTCGGCCGCCATGTGGGTGCTGGGGATCGAACCCGGGTCCTCTGCAAGAGCGGTCGGCGCTCTTAACCGNCTTTGATAAAAATGTAATGGCCTTCTTTTTCTCTTCTGATTTCTTTTACTTTGAAGTCTGTTTTGCCTGATATTAAAATAGCAACACCTGCTTTCTTTTTGGTACCATTTGCTTGGAATATTTTTTCCATCCTTCCACTTTAAGATGTGTTTCTTGTAGACAGCATATTGATCGGTTCTGTTTCCTAATCCAGTCTCCCAGTCTATGTCTTTTGATTGGGGAATTTAGTCCATTAATATTTAAGGTTATGACTGATATGTTTATGTTGCTTCCTTTTGCCTTATTATCCATTTGTGGTTTTGGTTTAGGTTTCTACTTCTGCAGTTATGCTTTTATTGATTTCCCTTTCTAGGTGTCTGGGGATAGTTGCTCCTTTATTCTGTCCTTTGAATTGCTTCAATTATTCTTTGAAGGGTTGGTTTTCCAGACATGTATTCTTTCATCTTGTTTATGTCATGGAAGGTTTTTATCTCTCCTTCAACTATAATTGACATTTTTGTTGGGTATAGTAACCTGGGTTGGCATCTATTGGTCTTTAACACTGGGAATGCTTTGGTCCATGTTCTTCTTGCTTTCATAGTTTGCATTGAGAAGTAAGTTGTAATTCTGATAGGTTTCCCCTTATAGGTCACTTGTAGTTTTTCTCTTGTGGCTTTAAGGATTTTATCTTTGTTTTGGCCATCTAACATTTTAACTATGATGTGGTGTGGAGAGTTTCTTTTCTGATCTTTTTTGTTTGGAGTTCTATGTGTTTTTTTGTATTTGTATTGTTTTGTCTTTTTTAGTTTGGGGGAATTTTCATCTATTATTCTGTTGAAGATCTGATCAATACCATTCTCTTGGGATTCTTCTCCTTCCTCTATTCCTATGATGCAGAGGTTTGATCTTTTCATAGTGTCCCACAGTTCCTGGTTGTTCCACCTTTATGTATTTTTAAATTTTTCCTAATCTTTACTTGAGGTTTTTAGTTGTTCTGTGTTATCTTCAGGTCTGATATTCTTTGTTCTGCTTCCTCCATTTTGCTTCTGAGGCTTTTTCCATTCCTTTCCTCTTGATTGGATGAGTGTTTGACTTCCTTTTTCATTTCCTTTTCTGATTACTTTTGTATTTCCACTTCCTTTTGGAGTTTCTCAATCTCTTCCTGTAGCTCTTTGCTTTGCTGGTTGGTTTCCTTATCTTTTTCAGCATGGGATCTTTTCAGTGTTTCCACTTCCTTCCAGAGTTTGTCATTCTCTCTCTCTAGGTCCTTCTTGAGGTCTTCATTCTCTTTTCTTAATTCTTTGACTTATCTCTTTATAATCTTGGACTTCTTTAAGTATGTTCACAATTGTACTTCTAATATCTGTGTCCTGGGCCATCCCCAGGGGGATCCCCCTATAGGAATCTTCCACAGGGTTGGTAGAGCTTGGTGTGGGATTATCTTGCACCTTTCCCATGTTATCTCTTCTTTCTGTTCCTGGCATATGGGCTTCTCCTTGCCTGTATTCCAATGTGAATCCCAAATGCCTCTCCACTGTGTTGAAGGCTTGCTTTGCTTGCCTCCTTCAGATGTCTTCGTTGTTTGATTGATTTGTTTTCTCCTTTACTCCTTGCTTATGGAGTGTTGACTTCTCTAAGCTCTAGGCTTTCTATTGGAAGCCCAGATCTCTCTTCCCTTTATTTTCTGAAGGTTCTCCAAAGAATCCACTTGGACATTCCTTCCTTCTGTAATCCCAGTTGGCAGGTGGGGGGGGGGGATTTCGGTACCTGTGCTTCAGGTTGTCTTGGGAGATCTCTGATCTCGAGACTCACACAAACCCACCTTTTATACCGGCTGGGAGGTTAACTCTGCCCCCACAGACACACCAGCCATTTGGGCCAGAGATCAACAAAGACAACGAAATCCAATCAAACAATCCACCTGGCTGAAGCACCCAGCTCTTAACTGTGCTTCAGGTGGTTTGGAGACATTTCATATATAATATCTTAATCATCTTTGTACCTCCTTTCCCATTGACACTCTCCTCTAGACCTCCTCCCTCACCCCCTGACTGGAATTCATATTCTGTCATTTGTGTTAAGGCCTATCGTGTCAAGTTAGTTTTACCCAGTCATCCTTCAGTGTGTGTTCACCCATGGGTCTAGTCAGCCTATCTAGAGTCCCTTTCTTTAAGAAGATCAACTCTTCTTCACTCAGAAGTAATCAGCTAATTATTATGTAAGATTGGGGTCTGCTGCCCATTTCCAAAGTTCTGTGCTTGGTTTTTGTCTGGTTGAGTTTTCATGGGTTCTTATGCATGCTGACACCATTGCTGCAGGTTCATATGAACAAGTCCCAAGGACTTTATTTCCATATGTTCATTGCACCTCCTCTGTGGCTCTTACAATATTTCTGCCCCCTCTTCCACAATGGTCCTTGAGCCTCGGGTGGGTGGCATTTAATGTAGGAGTCCTGTACAAGGACCCACACTTGGCAGACTCTTGTTCTCTGTACTTTGGCCATTTATGGCCCTATGTGTTCCCAGCCCTCTGTTGCATGAGTGAGCTTCATTGATGAGAACTGAGAGATGCATTTGTTCTATGTTGTGTGAGCCTTAGGTGTAGAGGTTGCACTGTAGATGTACCACTTAGGCTTGAGAAATTCACAGACAATCTCTGTGTGTGACCAGTTGTGGAATCTGTAATAATCTCCATCTGTTGCAAAAGAAGTTTCCTTGATGAGCTGTGACTGGGATACTTGTCTGTAAATATAAGAATCCATATTTTGCACATAGTAAGAAATTACATTTGTCTAGGGATATGGCAACCTTGGGAATTTCTCTAAAATCTATGACCTCTCCAGCAATGTGTATTTGTCTATGTTTACAGTACTACACATGAGTTTCCTACAGTTGAATGGGACTTAAGTTCAATTAGATAGCTGTTGATTACACCCAAGATAAAAGTGCCACCCCACTGCACCAATGGCTTCTGGGTCAGTTCCTGTGGGAGCATCCACTTTGAATTAGGGGCTAGTTTTCAGCTAACATCCCTCAGGGCACAATGTGGAAGTCGGGAGGTTCCTCTTACCCCACCCCAAGAGGGAGCAATTCATGGCCCAGGCATAAGATGCTAGGTGGGGCAGCAACATACAGGAGCATGAGACTGGGGTCTGTGACTGGCTCTGAGAGATGACATCATTTTGCTTATAAAAGTGACTAGCAGCATGCAATAAAGTGAATTTTCCATTACCATCACACAGAATTCCTGGATCCATTATTTTTGGGCACATACAGGCAGCAGTGAGCCTGAATTTCGAGTGTCATGGGCCAGTGAGTTAGAAGGGGATCAACCAGATCGCTAAGCTGGTTTGCTGGTGGTGGGCGATTGGAAGGGGGCTCTCCAGGCTGCCAACCTGTGAAATGGTAGAGTGTTCTTGCTAGAGGTGTTTTGGCTGGTAGGAGGCTTTCCAGTTGCCAGCCTGTGACGTGGTGAAGAGTGTTTTGTGGGTGAGGCTGAAGGGAGCTGTCCAAGCATCAGCCTGGAAGTTCCTGGCCTGAGTATGGTCGACTCAGCTGGACAGAACTGTGAGACTGTATACTACGAGTTCCAGCTCCATTGCTCCAAATCCAGTCTCAATGTACATCTTATCTTCAGCAATAAGTTCTTAACTTTGAGTTCTGGGAGGCAATCAAGGGCTGTGGTGATAAAATTGTGTAATTTTGGGAGTCTCTTGGAGTACCCTGGCCAACAAGCTAAAGGAAAGCTTCTCCTGTCTGGCACTGTTATGTAGCCTTAGCTATGTACATCAACTCACTCATGTCGAGATATTGTACGTGTAATTTGTCAGGAGGTTTAGGACCAGTATGAGTCCCTCTGGTCTTTCACACTAGCTAGTCCTCATTTTCCTCTCTTCTCTTCCTGTCTAGCCCTCTCTCCACACTCTCCCCATTTTCTCCATCTCTCCCTTGATAATGCCTATCTCTTGTGGTCCCACCTCTCTTGAGCTCCTTCTTCCCTTTATCCCATAGTTCATCATGTGACCTTCTTCTCCCCCTCCTATTTAAACACCCCATTTTACCCATTTCTCCCTTAGTAACACCTGTCTCCTACTCTTCTCTCTCAGGTTGCTTCTTTCCATTTGCCTTCCTGGTTCCTTTCCATTTTCCTGGTTCCTGCAATTACATCAGGATATGTACTCACATATGAGGATTTGGTGTTAGGATACTCAAATAAGGGAGGATATATGTCGTTTGTTTTTCTGAGTCTGTGTATCTTCACTTAGTATAACAGTTTCTAGTTCCATCCATTTACCTGCAAATTTCATGATTACATCTTTCTTACCGCTAAGTACAACTCCATTGTGTAAATGCACCACATTTTCATTATTCACTCCTCAGCTGAGGGACATTAGGTTTCTTCCATCTCTGAGCTACTATGAAAAGAGCAGCAACAAGCATGGATGTACAAGTATGCAATAGGATGAGTCCTTTGGGTACATGCCAAGGAGCACTGTAACTGGGTCTTATGGTAGGTTCATTTTTCATTTTTAAATAATTCTCCACACTGTTTTTCATAGTGTTGCACAAGTTTGCAATATCACCAACATTCCCCTTTTCCAGAATTTGGTATCATTTGTTTTCTTGATCTTAGCCAGTCTTACAGGGGTAAAATGAAATCTTAAAGTGGTTTAAATTTGCATTTCCTTAATTACTAAAGATGCTGAAAACTTTTTAAGACATTTCTTAGCCATCTTTATTTCTTCTTTTGAGAACTCTCTCTTCAGAGGAGAACGCAGGGAGTACAGGGAACTTACAGCACAGGGGAGGCTGCTGAAGGCTTTCCTTCACTGCCTCGGCTGTTTCTTTTGCTATCCAGAAGCATTTTGATGAGGTCCCACTTGTTGATTGATGGTTGATGTTAATTTCCAAGTAACTGATGTCAGATTTAGAAAGTCCTTTCCTAAACCCATATCTTTTTTTTTTTTTTTTGAGGCAGAACATAGTTTAATGAAGCTGGCTTCTAAACCCTCAGTAGAATCTGGGCCCTGGCTGAATCAGCAGGAGCCCATATTGTGGGAATGAAACCTGTGTGGGGCTTGAAGCCAGAACTTGTAAGACCTGTTCCAGAAGAGCTCCAGTTATGTGATATCTCCGTGGGCATTCAGGGTTATCTGTAGCAGGTAGATTCGGGATATTACAATGATTCTTGCTTTGCCCCATCTCTGCAAAGTTCCAGGCCCCTTTCCTTGGGTATTGAGCAAAATGTCATACCTCTAGTTACCTGTTGCACAAACCAGAGTTCTGCAGACCCCCCATTAGAACCAAGGTGGCTCACCCCTCCCTTCCGCCTGCTCCCCACTTCCTTGCCCAGAGCACAGTAGCCTCCAATATATAGACCTCACTGACAGAAAGTAAATGGAGTTCCTATTCTCCCCGGCTCTCTGGGTGTGAGTTCCTTCATTTCCACAGGTGATCTCCTGCAGTTTTCTCTCCCCCCTTCTTGCGGGAGCGAAGCCTAGAGACAAGTCCTGGAGCTGAGCCAAGAAGGGAAGGACAGCGTGTGGAATGCGGTCACGTGTGACTCAAAGACATTGAACAATGACACATATGGCTTCTCTTATTCCACAAAATGGATCTGCTGTGCAGAGAGCACTGGTCAAGAAAGCAAAAGGCAGGTGACATGGAGTCCCTGTAGCAGCTCTCCTTGTCTGTCCCTGCCTTACCTGCACATTCCTGTACCCACACTCATCCAGGAGCAGGTAGAAGACTCGGGTGGCCAACCTCTGGGGAACCGAGCTGTGACACCAGGCTGCTAAAGTCGGGCTTCCTGGCGGCCTGCAGCTCCAGTGCTGCTGCCCTGTGCACAGCCTCCAAAGAGAGCAGCTCCGGCTCTAGGGCATCTCCACGCCCACTTGAGGGAGTTCAGGAACCACAGCAATGCCGGGCGCTCCAGGCCCACTGTTCTGGGAGGATAAGTAAGACTGGTGCGGGACTTCTCTTCAGCTGCCTCTAAGGAGAGTTCTGACAGCATGAGGGGACCGCTGGGCTCCTGGGCGTCCCTCAGCACCTCAGTCTCCCTCAAAGCTTCAGTCTCTCTCCTTTCCTCCTCAGGCGCCTCTTCAATCTCTAGGCATGGTCTTTGCCTGAATATTCTTGAGGGTAACTGGGCAGAGTGGGTTCAGAAAGCCAGTAATTCTGGGGGTAGCCAGCCAGATACTCCCGACAGTGAGCTCTGGTCCGAAGTTGCTCCTCAAATTTCTTTAGGGAGATCTGAGTCTCTTTGTTCTGGAGTAGTAATTGGCGCCTGTTCACAGGCGGGCTCTCAAGAGATGGGGGTTTCAGTGAATGGGGGCTGACATTCCTCTAACAAGATGGCTTCATCCTCTTCTGCAATCAGCAGGTTCAAGTCTCTGTTGCTGATTTCTGGGAGATCCTGTTCCCCAGCAATCTGCAGCATGCGACTGGGCTCCACCTCCTGGAGATTGATGGCTTCAGGAGACTGAAAGGTCCTCCTGACTGACTACAAGAACTTTTTCTCTCTCTCTCTTTTTTTTTTTTTTTTTTTTTTGTGTTCTTGAGATGGTCTCCCTGTAGCCCCAGCTGGCCTGGAACTCACTATGTAGACCAGACTGGCCTTGAACCCACAGAAATCCATCTGTCTCTGCTTCCTGAGTGCTAAGATTAAAGGCATGTGCTACTACCCCTAGCCCAAGTACATTTTTTAACCATTGTGAGCCTCACTTTCCTTTTCCTTAAAATAGAGATGGAGGTAGGCATTGTGATGCATGCCTTTACACATTCAGGAGGCAGAGGCAAACGAAACTCTTGAGTTCAAGGACAACCTGGTCTACATAATGAGTTCCAGACCAGCTGCAGCTACAGGAAAACCCTGTCTCAAAAAGACCAAGAAAATGGGAACTCTGACTTCATTTTTAGTTATTTATTTTAACATAGGTCTCTCTATGTACCCTTGACTGACCTGGAACTATGCAGACCAGGCTGCTTCTGCCTTCCAAGTAGGAGTGCTCGGATTCAGATGTGCACCATAGTTCCCAGCCTTCCTTTGGTTTTCTTTTTTTTTTTTTTTTTTTGAGACAGGTGTTACACCACCACTATGCCCAGGCTCCTTTGATTTCTTTTTTTTGGGGGGGGACTTATTTTAATATTTTTCTTTTGCTGTTATTTTATATTAGTCCAGATCCTTTTGATTCTTAATGAGAGAGTGATGAAATTATACAAACCTCCCTCTGGGCCTTCACTTTCTGAGTGCTGGGATTTGAGGTGCACACATGGCTTTTTTTTTTTTTTTTTAAGAAATATTGACATGGTTTCCTTAAGTTGTCTAGGCTGGCCTTGAGCTGCAGGTGTTGAACTTACAATTTTCTTGTCTCTGCCTCCCAAGTATGTGGGGTTATGGGTCTGTATCACCAGGCCTCAGTAGGCCTGGCTCTTAAATATGTCTTGGGATTTCTTGTGCCTGTAATCAGAAAGGTTCTTCAGGCTGACCTGGTTTCCTCGGTTCTGTGGTGATTTCGGGGGGGGGGGAGTTCTCCTTATGAATTTTCTCTGGGGTTGCAGCCTCTAAAAGACGTCGAATTTGTCCAGAACAGCTGGGGCTTCAGAGAGACCCTGTCTCGAAAAGACCAAAAAAAAAAAAAAAAAAGACGTCGAATTTGAGGGATCTCAAAGGGGCTGGGAAGTCGAGAATCCTCAGACATCCCATAAAAAGGGTCTGGAGCATCTTCCAGGGTCTCCATTATGGTCAGGCAGTTAGGAAGAAGCAGATTAGATCAGGTCTTCACTGCGTTCACAGTCAACTATTTATACTTCACCAGCCGGCTGGCCCGGGTCTCTGCCAGCCGGGAGGATGGGAGCCAATATGGTAATATGGTGGGTTAGGCTGAGACCTCCATGCTTGGCTCCCGGCACACCCACCAGACCCGCACTCATCAGATGGCGGCAAAGCAGCCTGTGTGGCTCTGAAGCACGTTGGGATAGCGGAACATCATGCTCTGGGCTTCACTCCCAACACCAGTCTTTGGTTCAGATCTCAATCTGAATTCTCTAGGACACCAGATTCCCAGCCCTTCAGGGATGGTGTCTGAGTTAGAGATCCGGAACTCCTATGGAGGGCCAGGGAGCACTGTCTCCTACAAGCCTTTGTCCTCAAGCCTTGGAGCTTCTAGTGTTGCTTGAGGTCTAGGGCGCCCTCTAGCAGGACTCGGGCTCTCCTACACCTTTAACTTATAGCTTATTGCCAATATTTTCTAACAGCTTCAGGGTTTCAGGTTTCACATTGAGATCTTTGGTCCATTTGAAATTGAGTTTTGTGAAAGGTGAAAGATAAGGGTCTAGTTTCGTTCTTTTATAGGTATCGAACTTTTTCTTTTCCCAGTCAGAGTAATGGTTATCTTTGAACGATAGGGACAGGATGGGTGTGATGGGCTAGGGTAGATCCTAGCATTGACATGTGTTTCAATGTGGATGGTTACCTCAGCTTATAAAACTTCATTAAATTTTACATGTATAATTTTAACCATTGTTCTGAATATTTACTTCATTTTTCAATTTTTTTTTCCACATTTTTAATTCAGAGAGGGTTTCAGGAAGTCCAGGCTGGACTTCAATTTGTTAGGATAAACTTGAACTTCTGATCCGCTTCCATCTGTCAAGTGCTGGGATTACAGATGTGTGTGTCAATATGTCTGACTATACTTGCATTTTTGAAAGCCTATCAAATTATGTGTTAGGAGAAATTAGGAGTCTAGAGAGACCATACAATTAGAGAAAATAATCTTTCCATGATTGGTACTTAGAATTGACATGGCAGGTCATTTTAGGCCCAACAGTAGGAAGATGGCACTTTCTGCATGAACAATGCATGACTTTTTGATGGGTCTGCCTTTATTTGTGAGCCGATCTTTCAAATAATGGTGCTGGCCAAACTGCAGAGATACATGTAGATGAATGAAACTAGATCCTCATCTCTCACCCTGCACGAACCTCAACTCCAAATGGATCAAAGATCCCAACATAAGATTGGATACCTTGGGGCTGGAGAGATGGCTCAGCAGTTAAGAGCACTGACTGCTGTTGCAGAGGACCCAGGTTTGATTCCCAACACCCACATGGCAGCTAAGAACCATCTTTAACTCCAGTTCCCGGGGAATCCGATGCCCTCTTCTGACCTCCATACACTCATACACATAAAAAATAAATTAAAAAAATTTAGAAAAACTAAAAGATTAGATACCTTGAATCTGACAGAGGAGAAAGCAGGAAATACAGTGGGATTTACAGACACAGGAGAGGACTTGCTGAACAGGACTACAGCAGTGCAGCCACTAAGATCAACTACTCACAGATGGGATGCATGAAACTAAAAGGTTCTGTACTTCAAAGGACATCATCATTCAAATGTGGAGACAGCGTACACAGTAGGAAAAATCTTCACCAGCAATACATTTGAAAAGAAAAAAAAGTTACTATCTAGAATATACACAGAACTCAAAAACTTAAAAAATAACAACAACAACAAAAAAAAAAACAATTAAAATTTAGGTCAAGGATCTGAGCAGGGAGTTCTCAAAAGATGAAACACCATAGACTGAGAATTTTTTTTTTTTTTTGTCTTTTTGAGATAGGGTCTCCCTAAAGCCCCAGCTGGGCTGGAACTCACTATGTAAACCAGGCTGTACTTGAGCTCACAGAGATTTGCTTGCCTCTGCCTCCTGAGTGCTGGGATTAAAGGCATGTGCCACCACACTGAGCTGAGAAATATACTTTTTAAAATTTTTTTATTTTTTATGTGTATGAATGTACTGTCTGCATGTAGGTTGGTGCACCCGTGTCATGCAATGCTGCAGAAGTCAGAAGAGGGTGTTGGATTCCCCTGGAACCGGAGTCAAAGATGGTCCTCAGCCACCATGTGGGTGCTAGGAATCGAACCCGGGTCCTCTGCAAGAGCAGTGGGAGCTCCCAACCACTAGGCCACCTCTCCAGCCTGAGAAATATACTTTTTTAAATGCTCAACATCATTAGGCATCAAAGAAGTGCAAATTAAAATCAATTTGAGATTTCATGTCACCCCAGTCAGAAGGGCTAAGATCCAGGAAAACCAAATAAGTTCTCCTGAGGATGCAGGGAAGAGAAGCTTCTGTCCACTGCTGGTGAGGGTGCATGCTGGGGCAGCCAGCATGAAGGGCAGTGTGAAGATCCATCAAGGAGCTACACAGACCTGCTACATGACCAGCCAAACCACTCTGGAGGATATACCCAAAGACTACATCCTACTGCAGAGACACCTGTTCATCCATGATCACGGCTGCTCTATTCACACCAGGAAATGGAAACAACCTAGATGTCCATCAACTGATGAGTGGATAATGAAAGTGGGGTATATTTGCCAGGAAATGGAAATAACCTAGATGTCCATCCACTGATGAGTGGATAATGAAAGTGTGGTATATTTACATAATGGAATATTATTCAGCTATTTTGAAAAGCAAAATTCACTGGACTCACATTTTAACAGTAATATTGCATATAGGCAAACAGAAATATAACAATATTCCTAAGTCACATAGTAACTTGAAGTATGTTTTAATGTAGTTTAAAGAAGAAATTTGGGGGTGGAGAGATAGACTAGCAGTTAAGAGCAACGACTGCTCTTGCAGAGGACCCTGGTTCGATCCCCAGCACCAATATGGCGGCTAAGAACCATCTGTAACTCCAATTCCAGGAGAACTCCAGTTCCAGGGGAATCCGAGACCCTCTTCTGACCTCCGCGGCATTGCATGACACGGGTGCACAAACCTACATGCAGACAGTACATTCGTACACATACAAAAATAATAATAAATAAATAAAATTAAAAAAAAAAGAAGAGGGCTGGAGAGATGGCCTAGCGGTTAAGAGCACCGACCGCTCTTACAGAGGACCCGGGTTCAATCCCCAGCACCCACATGGCAGCCAAGAACCGTCTGAAACTCCAATTCCAGGAGAACTCCAGTTCCAGGGGAATCCGAGACCCTCTTCTGACCTCCGCGGCACTGCACGACACGGGTGCACAAACTTGCATGTAAACAGTACATTCATACACATACAGAAATAAAAAAAAAATTAAAAAAAAGAAATTTATTCTTTCTCATAAATCTTAGGAAAATAGAGACACAAACTTCAAGCTATATCCATAATAGCATCAGAGGATGTGATATTGTTTTTACTAAAAAAAATTACCCAGTTTGACTTACATATAAAAGTTTGGTGCTAGGATCCACAAATGAGGGATACTGTACATCTTTGTGTGTGTGTGTGTGTGTGTGTGTGTGTGTGTGTGTGTGTGATTGTGTTACTTCACTTAGCATAGCAGCTTCTAGTTCGATTAATTTACCTGCAAATTTCATGATGTTGTCTTATCACTATGTAGTACTCCATTGTGTAGATGTACCACATCTTCGTTATCCACTCATTAGTTGAGGGACACCTGGGTTGGTTCCAGCTCTTTGCTATTGTGAAAAGAGTTGCAGTAAACATGGTTATGCACGTATCTGCAACAGGATGATTCTTTTGGGTATATACCCAGGAATGGTATGGCTGGGTCAAGTGGCAGGTTCATTTTAAGTCTTTAAGAACTTTCCATACTGCTTTCCATAGGGGTTGCATGAATTTGCATTCCCACCAGCAGTGAAATCATAATTTTATTTATTTACTTTTTTTTATGTGTATGAGTGTTTTGCCTGCTTGAATGTAAGTATATCCATGTCCTGTAATGTCTACAGAGGCCGAAAGAGGGTGTCAGATCCCCTAGAGCTGTTACCAGTTGGTGGTAACAACCATCTGTAACCATCTGGAACTAAACCTGGGTCTTCTGCAAGAGCAGATAGTGCTCTTACCCACAGAACCATCTCTCCAGCCCCTGAAATCATAATTTTAATGGTCATATCATAGCTATTATACTAATACATATCATAGCTATTATACTACTACATTTAAAAAGCAAATACTCTTTTCATATAACTTTTAAGTTCTTCATGATTTTGTCTCATGCGTATGGATATACAGCTTTTTAAATAATTTTAAAGATTCTGAAATTTTGGGGTGAGAAAACATTGTGAATAAAACATACAATCTAGGTTCAGATCAAAGTAACAACAGTTCATCAAAGGTGTTTTCGAAAGTGGCGGATAGCTTATCAAATTTTTTGGCCTGTAATTACTATTTATGCATTAAGAATGTGATAACTGGTAATACATTTATTTATAGCAATAAAGAAATTTTGCCATGCCAGGGCAAAGTAGTCTCTGGCTACTAACGGCAAACGAGCTGTGTCTTTGAGCACACCCAGTGTCTTTGGCCTTGCATACGTGCCCCTTGACCTACTTTCTAGGAGTCTGTCCACCAGTGCAGTTTCCATGGCATCAGCTGGTGGCCTTTCTCAGCCATGGATTCCGGTGTTGGCACAGTAGCTGGGCTGCATCAGGGGCTTTCTGAGTTCTGCTAGCTCCTGCCCTAACCCTCTCCAATATAACAGATTTTAGATGACCCAAGGCACTGGGTAAAGGCCAGAGAGAGGAAGAATTCTTTCTTTTTCCCATTTCAAGAACTGTCAGATTTCTTCCCTCAAGCTTTGTGGGATCTCAGGATTGATAGAAAAAAGTACATTCTCTTTGGGAAATCCTTATTGTTCTCATAAGGGAGAGAAATGTGTCCTCCTGGCCCTAAGAAAGCAGTAGCAAATTAGTTCTGTCTTGGTTTGGTCTCTCATGGTTGATTCATTCTTCTTACCAAGGAGTTTTGGAGCGACAGATGCCCCACAAATATAAATAGGTCAATGTGATCTCACCTAAAATTAAAAAATAAAAATATGTTGGAATGAAGAGCTACAGATTGTATCTCAAACAGCCCCAGGCTGCTCATTCAGGAATACGGAGGAACAGAGGGAGACAACAATTATAAAATCAGATTATACACAGTGTCCAAATAACAGCCTCCTTGCCTGTCTCCATGCTTTTGAATCTGTCATAATGAGGACTGCTCTCTGTCTTGAATGCAAAGATAGCATACAAATAACTGGTTACACATTTGTTTTGCAAACAGGTGTCTTCATGAAATGATCAATAAGATTAGCATTCAGCTTCATGGATATTTATTTTCATTCTGAACAGCACATCCAATTACTCAGATGCATTGAGACCCTGGAGTTTGTGTTGTGTATTTAGCACCATATTTAGCAAATTATAGGAGTTACATGGGTTGTATTACAATGATATGTTACTGATTTAAAACTTCATTAAACTTGTATGTTGTTTCTTTTTAAATATTTTTATTCAACTTATTCTTTGACTATTTCATACATGTCTATAAGGTATTCTGATTACAGCCATGCACCCCAAACTTCTTATCCCCTCACACCTCCACAAACACCCCCTTCTCCCAACAAGTCCTATTCCTGCTTTCATGTATGTGTGTGCTGGGTGTATGGGGGGGTTGCATGTGCATGAGTGTGTGTGTGTGTGTGTGTGTGTGTGTGTGTGTGTGTCCCTTTGGCAACTGGAACAGGAAGCTGAGTATCTTCCTCTATGTCCACCATACTGTCTTGAGACAGGCTACAGTGGCTGGCCGGCGAACTTTCAGAATCCATTGGTCTCTGCTCCCAAATATTGGGGTTATAGATACTTAATATCAGCTTTTTATGTGGATGATGGGGATTCAAACCCAGGCCCTCATGTCTGTAGCCCCTGCCCTCCTACCCATTGAGTCCTCTCCCCAAACCCTCATGTCTCTTTGTTTTGTGACCTACTACTGAGTTTAACCAGGGCCATCCACATGGACATAGGTGTGGAGCTGCCTGCTGGAGTGTATGGAGTCAATAGCTGTCCCCGGAGGGGCAAGACCACATGAACCCCTCCTCCATCCATAACTGAACAGTGACAGGTGCAGTCTTGTGCACGGGCTGTGCAACCCACCACGGCAGTGTCAGTTGGTGACTGCACTGTAGTTCTGATGTTGTAAGTATAAAGCTCTGTCAACCCCCATGGATGTAGCTTGCTGTCAGCCAGCAGTTCATACCTTCCTGGATCACCCTGTGTTTGTTGTATTTGCTTGAGAATGACTTAAAGAAGTGTTAGTTACAATTACTGGGATGAATCGTGTGCCGAGAAAGGAAATGCTGCTATGCTTGTCTTCACCTACCCTGATCTTCTTCAATGCCTTTCCTCAGTGTCCCTCTCTTCTTAGAACTATCCACATGCTTAATACATATAAGACCATGGAATTTGTTGTTTCCTTGGTGCCAACATGAATTATGTGCTCTGCAAATATCTGTGCAGCAGGGGAGGAAGGATAAGTGGAGAAAACACAAGGAATGTGAATAAACAATCTGATGGAGGTAAAGTAAAATTGTTATGCAGGCTTCGAGGTGCCCATGCAAGGAGAAGCCTACTAGCTGCACTTAACAGTCACGAAAAATAATTTAATTTAAAGTAGATTAACATCATTGCCAAAATGACCACATGTTTATTATATATATTATATATATATATATATATATATATATATATCCTACAAGTTGAGGAAAAGAATAAATGTCTTTGTTTTTTTCTGGGCCAAATATAATTTCTGATTAGTCTCCTGCTGAGCTTTCCAACAATTATGCCCAGGAAAGATGCCCAATAAATTTGGAGTTTGGTTGAGTTTCAGATTTGATTTTAAGAATAATTTAGACTTGGAGAGGTTATGGTGCTGTTTCCATTTTCTTATTTGAGGTGGAAGAACAATTGTAGACTGAAATTCCTGGGATAAGTAGCAAGGAAGTTCTAACAATGAGGCTTTCCTGTTGAGCAAGGAGATCCTCGATCTATGGCTAGAAAAGACATCACTACAGTGTAATAGACTGAGCAATGCCCATTTTGGTAGCTAAATCAATGAGCAAGAGTCCAAGATGAAAGTTTTCTTAAGCCTTTGAAGATCTTTCCTGCATAGTTATTAGGTTACAAGTCCAATTACCTACTTCCACCCCTGTGAACAACTCCTGCCACCCATATTGTACAAAATGGCACAGCCAGAGCTGAAAAGATGGAGATGCTTGATCTAAGCAGGAAGAACCCAGACTCAGTATCATAAGATTGAGGATAGGGAAGCCAGAGGCCTTAGCAGTGGAGTATAAAGCAGGCAGACTGAGCAAAAGCATGGAGGAGAGCTTGGGAGCCCCACCAGTGACCCCTGCCACGCCCCCTGGGTCTCCTGTGTCACTGATTCCAGCCGCATTTTTGCCTTTGGATTCCACAATGCCACTCTCACCCTTACGATAAGTTTCCTTTATAGACCAAGTTAAGTCCCTTGATTTCTCTTACTTTCTAACCTGGAAAGCTTCGGAAATACTTTTGGAAATTAACTTTCTTAGTTGTTTAGTTAAAGCTAAAACCATTCCTGTTTAAAATATTCAGAATAAGTTAACACAAATATTAGTACCAGTTGTGAGGTTTTAACATTGTGATAATTTTTCAAACGTCTATCACTTTTGTCATTTTGATTCTCAGAATGTTCTCTACAAAAAATTAAAATAAAAGAATAAATTAATTCAAAACGGAGAAGAAAACTGTGTCTTTCTTTAGAGAAAAAGAGGTATTACAGGAAAAGGGGCAAATTTCACATTCTTGAGTCTTTACTGCCATCTTAAAGTAGACCTCTCCACTCTGGAACAAATACACCAGATTATACAGAAATGCACTAATACTCTCTAAAATTTACTGCAGCTTTACTCTGTGCTAGACATTAGGAACACAAAGTTGAAAAGGCTGCATATGCATCCATTCCTCAAGGAGGGACAGGTTGGCATCACAGTATGTGAAGTGGGCCCTTAGGAAAGGGCCTCAGTGGTTAACAAGTATCTGTGTATTCCTGAGAGATTAAGGAGCATGTCCACAAGTACAGTAAAGATTGCCAGCCAATCCCAGGACTCTTGGCCCTTACCTAAATCCGACATGTTAAAGAGAAGCTCATATAAAAGAAAAGAGAATTCACTGAAGGCAGTTCATAGGTAGAGAGAGCTTTATCTTGATTTTCTTCTTTCCATATAAGGAACACTCCCTTCAAGCTATGCTAAAGCTGAGGGATGTGCTGGGGTACAAGAAATAGGGTCCCTGGATTTCAGTAAGCACAGACTGTTCTAACTCCCCTGAAGCCCTGTGGAAGATTCAGCAAGGACCTGCAAATGAGGGGTGGTTATAAGTTGAATGGCCTACAGGTCTGGAGTGTGATGGGCTCAGAGTACAGAAGGTTGTTGGTGGGACTAGCAAACTCTGCAGAAAACAGCTAACTAGAGTCGTCCTGAAAGTATCCAGCTTGAGAAGGCAGTAAAGACCCTCTGGGGACTCTCCTTGCTGCAGGCAGAAGTTAAGGAGCGAGGAAATTCACATGCAGGCAAATCCCAGCTAGAGAGGTGATACGCACTAGAGTCACCTGAGAGCCCACCAGCTCGCTCCACAGGGGAGCCAGAGTCTGAGGGTGGACAGGATTCCTATATTAAATTTCACCCACCCAGGGCTCAGAGACCATGGCAGAAGAGGGGGTGGAAAGATTGTAAGAGCCAGGGAGGAGGTGCATGACCACATGGAAAGACTGTAAGAGCCAGGGAGGAGGAGCTTGACCACACGGAAAGATTGGAAGAGCCAGGGAGGAGGTGCATGACCACACGGAAAGATTGTAAGAGCCAGGGAGGAAGAGCTTGACCACATGGAAAGACTGTAAGAGCCAGGGAGGAGGAGCTTGACCACACGGAAAGACTGTAAGAGCCAGGGAGGAGGTGCATGACCACATGGAAAGATTGTAAGAGCCAGGGAGGAGGTGTATGACCACATGGAAAGATTGTAAGAGCCAGGGAGGAGGAGCTTGACCACACGGAAAGACTGTAAGAGCCAGGGAGGAGGTGCATGACCACATGGAAAGATTGTTAGAGCCAGGGAGGAGGTGTATGACCACATGGAAAGATTGTAAGAGCCAGGGAGGAGGAGCTTGACCACACGGAAAGACTGTAAGAGCCAGGGAGGAGGTGCATGACCACATGGAAAGATTGTTAGAGCCAGGGAGGAGGTGCTTGACCACACGGAAAGACTGTAAGAGCCAGGGAGGAGGTGCTTGACCACATGGAAAGATTGTAAGAGCCAGGGAGGAGGTGCTTGACCACACGGAAAGACTGTAAGAGCCAGGGAGGAGGAGCTTGACCACACGGAAAGACTGTAAGAGCCAGGGAGGAGGTGCATGACCACATGGAAAGATTGTAAGAGCCAGGGAGGAGGTGCTTGACCACACGGAAAGACTGTAAGAGCCAGGGAGGAGGTGCATGACCACATGGAAAGATTGTAAGAGCCAGGGAGGAGGAGCTTGACCACACGGAAAGACTGTAAGAGCCAGGGAGGAGGTGCATGACCACATGGAAAGATTGTAAGAGCCAGGGAGGAGGTGCTTGACCACACGGAAAGACTGTAAGAGCCAGGGAGGAGGTGCATGACCACATGGAAAGATTGTAAGAGCCAGGGAGGAGGTGCATGACCACACGGAAAGACTGTAAGAGCCAGGGAGGAGGAGCTTGACCACATGGAAAGATTGTAAGAGCCAGGGAGGAGGTGCATGACCACACGGAAAGACTGTAAGAGCCAGGGAGGAGGAGCTTGACCACACGGAAAGACTGTAAGAGCCAGGGAGGAGGTGCATGACCACATGGAAAGACTGTAAGAGCCAGGGAGGAGGTGCTTGACCACACGGAAAGACTGTAAGAGCCAGGGAGGAGGTGCTTGACCACATGGAAAGATTGTAAGAGCCAGGGAGGAGGTGCATGACCACACGGAAAGACTGTAAGAGCCAGGGAGGAGGTGCATGACCACACGGAAAGATTGTAAGAGCCAGGGAGGAGGTGCATGACCACACGGAAAGATTGTAAGAGCCAGGGAGGGGGTGCATGACCACACGGAAAGATTGTAAGAGCCAGGGAGGGGGTGCATGACCACATGGAAAGATTGTAAGAGCCAGGGAGAAGGTGCATGACCACATGGAAAGATTGTAAGAGCCAGGGAGGAGGTGTATGACCACATGGAAATATGGTCCACAAGTCCCTAGGACCCTGCTCATTGGAACCTACAGCGATGAAGCCAGCATGCAGAAGACTCATGCAACTCAAGCAGACAAAACCCAGCATGGAACTGGGGAAACTGGCAGCAGCTCCCAACCTTAGCTAAAGAACTATGGCAGCTGATCCCTGCTGGGTGAGGGAGAGTTGATCTCTTTTTTTCAGGCCTATATCTCAATTATTATTATTATTATTATTATTATTATTAATTTTTTTCTGAGACAGGGTTTCCCCCCAGCTGGCCTGGAATTCACTCTGTAGACCAGGCTGGCCTTGAGCTCACAGAGATCCACCTGCCTCTGCCTCCTAAGTGCTAGGATTAAAGGTGTGCGCCATCGTGCCCAGCTTAAAGATAGTCTTTAGCCACCATGTGGGTGCTGGGAATGGAACCCAGGCCCTTTGCTAGAGCAGTTGATGCTCTTAACCACTGAGCCATCTCTCCAGCCCCAAAATTGATCTTCTTTAAGAGAGATACTCTAGATAGGCTGACCAGACCCCAGTGGATGAACTTTCACTGAGGGATGTTGGGGGACACTAATTTGACTCCATAGACCTTAACATATATCACAGAATGCATGAAATAAATCTGTGGGGGGGGGGATATGAGGAGTACGGGTGGTTAAGATGATTAAGATGTTTTGTATGAAATACACAGAAATTCAATAAAAAGTATTGAAAATCTTCTGACCCAAAACCTTGGAGAGGAAAGGGTTTATATGGCTTACACTTCCTTCCCAGTCTATTACTGAGGTAACTCAGGGCAGGAACTTGAAGCAGAAACCAGGGAGAGGCATTGCTTGATGGTTCACTCTCTGGCCCTGTCACTCACAGGCTTGCGCTTAGCTTCCTTTCTCTACAACCCAAAACTACCTGCAGAGAAATGGTGCTGCTCACAGTGAGCAGGGCCCTCCTGCATCAATTACTAATAAGACAATCTCCCACTGGCATAACCACAGGGCGATCTGATCCAGGAAATCCCTGAATCAAGGATTTACTCTCAGATGACTCTAGCAATGTCAAGTTAACAATTAAAGCTAACTAAGATGGGGGATGAGTCCTGAGAGACGGGACAGGACAGAAGATGCACAAGTGACAAATTTGTCTTCAAAAAAAACATTCTATTTATATTAGATGGGGATGGAACTGGAGATCATCATGTTCAGAGACATAGTCAGACTCATAAACATCACGTGTTTTCTTCAGATGCATAATCTGGATTTTATAATGTGTGTGTTTATTTATCTATATAGAGAGATATATAACATGAAATCAGATTGGGGACTTTTGAGGGGACAGAGGGGACCAATCAGAAAAGGATGGAGGGAATAAGAGGGGGTAATAGAGGAGACAAAGTATAATAAAATACATGAGTGAAAATGTCATAATGAAATCTATTAATTTTTACACTAATTTAAAAATTAATTTTAATAAGAATTAAGGGCTAGAGAGATGGCTCAGAGTTAAGTGCTTGCTAAGTAAGTTTAAGGACCTGAGCTCACCAGGCATGAAAGCCAGTGCTGGGGAGGTGGAAACAGATGGATCTTGGGGGCCCATTGGCCAGATCATCTTGCCAAAATGGTGAGCTCTGAGTTCTGTCAAAGACTCAGAAAATAAAATAGAAACTGAGGAAGATACTTGATGTCAATTTCTGACCCCTCCACGTGAATGGGTGAGTGCACCCACACATACATGCACATGTAGCTGCATATACGACACATGAATTAAGATATATACAGAAATATGTGCAAAGAGACTCATTGCAACAGTGCTTTTATTAGTAAAAAATAGAAAGCAAATGACAATGCAAAATGGAGAGAGAGCTATTGCATTAGTGGAAAATCTGATTAAAATGTAAGAACTTAGTCCTAGAGTTGAAAAAAAATATATGTACAAGACAATACTGATGTTAACCGTGGTGGATGCCACAATGTGGAGGTGCTTGAGTAGAGACAGCCTGGCTCTTAGAGTCGTTTAAAACAAGAGTGCACCTGATTTGTTCTCAGAACTTGTTCCTTTGTATTTCTCTTAAAATGCTCGCTCAAAGGACTTTCTCTCTACTTACTGAAACAAGATATCTAGCATGATATGGGAAAAAGAATGAGTGTCTTCATCTTATCAGAGAAGGGCTTTCTCTTTTTGATTCCTACTGACACAGAACAGCTGCACAACCACAAGCAAATGTTATCAATTTAATCCCACCTGTTGTTTGCAACACAAACTGAACATAATTTTGTGGCTTTCAGCAATGCCATTCACACACACACACACACACACACACACACACACACACACTTCTGGGCCAGGAGCAAGGAAGGGTGAGGCGGAATTGAATCTATATCTTTAGCTTGGAGTCCAAGGTCTAGTAAGATTATTTACATTATAAACAAGATGAGACTGTTGAATTATCTCAAAACATACAATTTACTTGGTTATAAATTGGTAAGATTTCCATTTGCAACAGAGGCAGTTCTAAAATAGTCATTCTTGTAGTTAATTATTTCTTACAGATTTCCAACAGTTCTTATTTTCTTTTTAATTCTTTTGATATTAGCCAACATTTTTGTTTATAATGCATATATATTACTGTTTATGAGACATAAAAACTAATGTCATTTTTATTACACAAAAATTAAAAGTGAAAACAAACAGAAACAATGTTTAGTTTGGGCATGAATCATCAAATAACAGATTGATGCAAGTCTTTTCTTCTATATGCTTACAGAGAAGAAATGTACAGAGCAGTACTTACCCACTATTAATTGTGTGCTCTAATCTGCTCGTATATATTAGGGGTATGGTGTGATGAATAATGTGGGTTTTCAATAAAAGGCAAAGTCAGAATAAACCAGAGAAATTATGAGGTCCAACTTACTAAAACCAACTGATCCCTGGGGGCTTGGGGAAATGGCCCAGGAGGTAAATGTTTGCTGTGAAAGTATAAGGATCTAAATTTGATCTCCAGCACCCAAGGGAAAAAATGTCAAGTATGTCAGCACGCACATATAATCCTAGTGCTGGGAAGCTGGAGACACAGGATCCCTGGGCCTCACTTGGCAAACTCCAGGTTTAGTTATTTAGTTACCGCTTGGTAACTAAGGTTAGCAATGATAGAGGAAGACACCCAACATCAACCTCTGTCCTCCATACCCATGTGCACGCACGCACACGTGCACCTCCCACCTCACCACACACAAAAATCTCCCATGGCTGACCTGGTGATATGATCTGTCTTTCCACCCAAAGCAGATGTACAGCTGTTGGTTTGAAGTGGAGCTTTGCTCAGCAATGCATTATGGTCTGGTATGGGGATTAAGGAGCCTTATCCTTTCATAATGTCAGCATGCTGCCTACAAAGTCTATAGCAACAGATTCACACCCTCCAGCCACAGGCATTTTTCTACTCTAGATGTGAGAGGTGTGTATTTGGGAGAAAAAATTTATTCACCAGCCAGTCTTCAAATGGGGCTTCAAGAGAATAGGTTAGTAGTGTATGGTCCACTTTGTCAGAAAAAAACAGGCAAATCATTAGCCACAATCTTTGTGTACAAGGTATTGACAAATGTTGGGTCTGGGCTTAGATTGATGGAAAGATATGTAGACGTCACCCAAGGAAGCTGAGGGTGGCAGGGTTTGAGGGCTGTATTGGGCAAACTGATGAGTGAACCATGGGAGTCAGAAATTGAAGAGCTTTTAGAGTTTCTCTCCAAGCTCCCATTTACCTTCAAGGAACAGATGGCCTCCGTGACTTGAACAACATCACGGGTGCTAGTGACACATGAGTAGAAATACAATATAAACATTGAGTAAACATATTTTGGTGTCATAATTTCTATTACATGATCTATAATATACTGTTTTGTTAATGTGGTTTTGGTTCAACATAAGATTTTTCTCACCTGTTTTAAAGAAAATTATGAATTTATGAAATTACAAATCAAAATTTACACTTGCAGTGACTCCACTTTCAATTGGTGTAATTAAAAGTGGCATTAGTCACTCTCATCAAGGATAAGACTACAGATAATTTTTATATTTTTTATATTGAGAATGAGTTTCTAATGGAATTGTCACTCAAGTTATTTTTAGCTATGACAGCACTGAAACAAATTTCTGATAAATTAGCTCAAAATATACATTTTAGCATATCTAGAGCTCAAAGTTCTTGATGAACAACTTTTCTAAAAAGATTCATCTTTATTCAAATTAGTTTCATCTATGTATGAATTCAATTTTAAATATGAATTTAAACCATAGCATTTTAAATGGCTTGATATATATATACATACATATATATAATTCAAAATGATCATGATACATCATATCACAGTTGACTTGATTATAAGAGTATTACTTTAAGTAAATAATTAAAAAATAAAAGGTGTCTTCCTCATTAAAAATTGGCTCATTTGACCCTTGAGGAGATGACTCAATGCATACAGCACTTGCCAGGCAAGCCTGAGAAATGGAGTTTGAGTCTTCCCCACTTACATCAATGTCAGACAGGCATGGCAGCCTGTAATCTTGGTTATTGTGAGGAAGAGACAGGGTAATCCTGGAGAAAGCTAGACTACCCAAATCATCAAGGTCTGGATTCAAGCCAGAGATTCAACCTCCTTATACATGGTAAAAAACAACCAAGCAAGATACATACATGTGTACCCACACACATGCAAACATAAACACACATATGCACACACGACTCTATCCTACATACATACATACACACACACACACACACAAATTGGCTCCTCTGAAGTTTCTCATGAAAATGTTTTTTTCTTCCAATATAACACATTTTAAATTTAATATTTATATCGAAGCTCATTGTACTTGTTTTTCAAGGTTGCTACAGGTTTTTTTTTCCACAACGAGATTCTAAATCATTTAAAGGCAAGTTCCCCATAAGAGGACCTTTCACAGTTCTCATTTCTTATGTGTCCATCTTCCGATAACTCACTGAAGAAGCTTTGCCACCAGAAGGCCAGCGGTTTCTGCCCGATGCTTAGGCTGTGAACTGAACGTCTGCACAGATGATGCAAGGCTGGGCTCTGGGCACAGGCAACCTGTCCCTCCCCAGTGGGCTTTAGCACTGCCTCTCAAGACGTCCCTCCTCTCTCCAGGGGCCGGAATATTGCTGCCATCTGCTCCTTCTGCTGCTGTTGATGTCCTAGCCCTGGCATCCTCTCTGGGTCACCAGAGCCTCTAAAATGCCACAGATATGCCTATGAGCCCTGGGCAGTCTACCTAAGTGCTAAGTGCTCACATCATTTGTTAGTTGTTATGTTCGTGGGCCTGAGCCCACACACATGGGCAAAGACTTATGATCTATCTCCCGTGGTAATGGGAATGCTCAATTATCTTCTTAGAAATTACTTACAAAACACTAGTTCAGGATTGGAGCAATGTCTCAGTGGTTAAGAGCACTGGCTGCTCTTGCCCTCCTCCACATACATATAAGTAAAAATGAAATACATCTTTAAAAAAACTACAGGTTCAGAGTTTTCAGAATATTAGATGGTCATGGCACAGTGTCAAGCAGTGTTTGGGCCTCTTTAAAGATCTGAGCCCTCTGCTGCTGCCGAGATTCCATTCCTGCCAAGTTGGTTTTGTGTACCACAAAGATCGATGTAGTTCCAAAGGCCAGTATGAAAGAAGCAGAGAATCTTGTAGAAGGTGAACTCTGTCTGAATTAGAATTCTGTGTACATATAATCAAAATGTCAAATCTGAACCATTCTTCAAAAGTCAGAATTACGGAAGCATAATTTACAGACAATGAAATCTATTCCTTTGAATTAATGCATAGATCTTTGAAGGTTGACACATGTACGCAGCTGGGAAATCAACAACACAAGAATCAGCATGCAGAAGAGTTCCACTGCCTTCCAACATGTATCTCAGGTAAGATAAAGGTTTATGTAACAGAGACTTACTGCTTCATCTTAATAAAAGAATTCTCAGTAGGACACCAGCATGGCTTGATTTGGTAGATGACTGGAAATATGAGAATAGACCTGCTGTTATCTGGTATGTAAAAAGGGTGTCTGTCAGGGCTAAGAGGAAGTCTGTGAGGGATGAACTGGGCAGTTTGTACACTTTGAACATGGGAGCTATGTAAGGCGCTAGAGCTTTTGGAAACACTAGAGCTGCCTTTGGTTCTGGATCATCTTGGGAGCATTGAATCAACTTCTGATCATTACTACTGGATGGGCATCTTCTGAATAGCTACATAAAATATGGTCAGGTAAAGATCCTGTGGACAGAATGCACACACACACACACACACACACACACACAAACATGCATGCACATTCATGTCTGCACGCATACAATCTATCATAGTCTAATTCAGATTCTTCTACCTGGAAGGTGTTCTAGACTGATGTGTTAGCTTGAAGAGCTTGAGCATTCACAGGGGCAGTTTGTAAAGAAGACATCACACAGGCTAGCTGAAAAAAAAGGAGAAAAAGAAGAGAAAGGCCATAACTCTACATTCCACAAGAAATAGATCAATGTGGGGAATACATTCAGAGCAACAGCTTCAACCCGTGATTGCTTGAAATGGCAGGTGGCAGAAGGGAGCCACAAACACCCAGACCAATGTTTTCTCTGTTATTCTGCTGTGTAGACCAACTGAATGGGGCCCACATTTCACAGAGTAATGAAGCTCGGTATTCTGGCTACTCAGGCAGATTAGTTGGAGTGGGCAAAACATTTTACACCAGCTCTCTGAAAACTCCCAGAACTAAACATACTCAGGAAAATAAAAGCTTTGTATCTCTAAGTGCACACAAACGCCTACTCTCAATTTGTTGTTCAAATAGGCATCCTATAGGTTTTTAGGGAGTGTTCATGAGGTAGTGTGTAAGTAAAAATTAAATATGAGGGCTGGAGAGATAGCCTAGCAGTTAAGAGCATTGACGCTCTTGCAGAGGACCCGGGTTCGATCCCAGCACCCACATGGCAGCTGAGAACCGTCTGTAACTCCAATTCCAGGAGAACTCCAGTTCCAGGGGAATCCGAGACCCTCTTCTGACCTCCGCGGCATTGCACGACACGGGTGCACAGACCTGCATGCAGACAGTACATTCATACACATACAAAAAAAATAAATAAATAAATAAATATGAATGTGTTTCTGTTTTATGGGCCCCAAACTTGATTAAATAATGGAGCACAGGCTGATTGAGCCATGATGTTTCCCTTCTGTTCTATGGTGCTTACATTTCGCATTGCCAACTGGCAAGAAGCAATTTCCAATGGAGAGAATGTTTCCTTCTAGGTAAAGTGGATTTATCATAAGGGAGATAATTACAGAAGGGAAGGGAACAGGGGACTTGAGTGTTGGAAAGGCATATAAAGATGGCGTCTACAGGCTGGGCGAGTGGTGAACAAATATTCACGGATGGTGGCAGATCTAATAATATCAGAAATATTTCTTGGACTTTACCTTGCACAAGGTAGAATTAAGATAAATTTCAGTTAATTTGATATTCAGCTTAAGTGGTCTATACTTTTAGTTCATACATATATGTATGCCCTATAGCTGATAATTTGATTTCTGAAAGTAATTGAGATATAGTCTCCCAATTCTCCACTTTCCCTTTGTGATCCATGAATATCACAGGCTGTGAATCATGCCTAGGGGCTCCTACAATGACTTCGCCAAGTAATAACATGTCAACTTTAACTTGGGATTTTATGGCAGATTTTATAGCAGGAAAAATAACTGCATTTATCAAATTGACAGTGACATCACCAATTGTGTTTCCTGAAATGCAAACACTGTCACCATCTTAACATGTGTGCATTTTGTCTGTGGTTCTTTTGTCACAATATCATAACCATATCCCATTCTTATAATTTGTTCTGGTTCAATTAAGTCTGAAGGATGTATATACAGTCTGAAAATAGTCTTAGTCTAAAAGCCAGGCCCAACTGAGCTTATCAATCCCATGTTTACCTGTGTCTATGGTTTGTGTGCATGTATGTGTGTGGAGAGAGAGAGAGAGAGAGAGAGAGAGAGAGAGAGAACAAGAAAGTGAGAACAAGAGAATGAGAAAGAGAGAGAGAAAGAGCACTGAGAGAGCCGGAGAAAAGATGGAAGCAGAAAAGAATATTTACAGAACACTTGTGTCTGGGTGTTGCAACCAAACAGCCAATGTGGTGATGTTTATTATTGCTGGACTCATTGTCATGAGTGACAGTAAAAAGAGAGGGCCCTATGTGTCAGGAAGATTAGGATACACGCAAAATCCCCATGACAGTCTTCAGCAGCCACCTCCGGATGCTGAAAGTGTTAAGTGATGACACATTTTAGTAGAAATTACTTCTGTTGGAGAAAGATGAACAGAACATAAAAGAGGATTTCTAAAAGGAGAGTGACAGACAAGTGATGTTGGGCAATGGAAGCATTATATTGAAGGAAACAGTGTGTGGATTACAAAGACTTGGGTGGATGGGGAGAGGGGTTGATGGCCAAGTGGCTTGGAGCTGTGCTGCTTGCAGAGCACATTTATGCCCTCAGTGGGGGGTGGCCAATCTGACTCTGTGTCAGTCCATCCCTTCAAGGTCTTGCGTCTCAGATGACAGGTCACATTCAATGGCAGAGTGAGGCAAAAGCACAAAAGTCTGGTGACTTCAGTCTTACTGCAGGCAATTATGATGGCTAGGAATTGTCTCGGATTTCCCCAGTGGAGAGCAGGAGGCTTTAGGTCTGCCTGAGAGCTCAATGTCTCCTTCCGCCCCTCACTGCTTCCTCCCTGATTCCCTTCATAGGTTCATCCCAAATGAAGAAAATGCACCCCTAATGGCTTCCACGTCTGCTCCCACAGAAGGTCTGTGGTGGAGAGGCTATTCTCAGGGCGTCTCATATTTAAGATGCTTGCTACATGTGAAAAAGTACTCAAGAGTATACTCTTTGTTCTTATATAATGCTTAGAAACAGCTCTTCAACATTGGTCTACATACAGTTTACCTGAAAGAGAAGCATGTGCCAGTCAGATTGACTTAAACTCAAGTACACTTGGCAGTTGTATTTCTATCCCATACATAAATTGGGCAACAGACTGACTGCAAATGTTAACATGAGTCTATTCTTAGCAAATAGACTCATTGTCAGAGTGTCTTCAACCTGGCTGACTTGACCCATGGTGCAGTTTGAGTGGCAAATATCTCTTACAGGCTCATGTGTTTGGACACTTGATCCCAGTTGGTTTTGGAAGGTTGTGGAATCTTTAGGCAATGGATTCTCAGAGGAGGGAGGAGGATAGACATGGGGAGGGCTTTGAAGTTTCCTATTCACTCTCAACTTTGTGTTCCTTCCACCAATGTCTCTAACCATAATGAACTATATCCTCTCAAACTGTAAGCCCGAACAAACTCTCCACCTCTTAAGTCACTTCTTTTCAGATATTTGATTACAGCGATGGAAAAAAGCAGCTAATAGAGAAAACTGGAGCCAAGAGGGACCATTGCTGTGATAAACCTATGTGATTCTTAGGCCTGTGGAACTAGTTTGTGGGAGGAATGTCAAAGAGTTTGGAGAACCCCTAGACAAACAGAGGCCTAGACTAATGGACCACTCCAGTAGGTACTTGTAAGGCCAGAATTCTGAGAGAAATACAGACAATGCAGGCCTGGCTCATGATGTTTTAGAGGGAAAAAGGACTCTTTGGGAACTGAGTTAGAGCCTATTCATGGCACAGTCTAACTTACAAATTTCCCTTCATTTTGCTTTTCTCCTGCAAATTTGATGGAGGCTGAATGTAAAAGTAATGGGCTGATGTGTTTTATGGAGGACGTTTCCAGACAAGATAACATTGAGGCTGTGCCATAGTTATTGCTCACTGTTCTCATCCAGGTAAAAAGAGTTTAACATTGTGGACAGGGTAGATGCAAAGTAGCTATTATTGTCAAGAGATCAGCACCATTAAAAAAAAAGCTGTGCTCTGCATTGGGACAATGGAAAATGAGCTCAAAGGCTAAGACTCCACCCATAAAATCCTCTAAATTATAAAAATATAAGTTCACTTGGAACTTATTTCCTATTCTAAGGATTAAAACAACTTCTAAGCTCTTTACATGTCTAACCTGAAACTGAAAGTCCTTTCTATAAGTATTGTATTTAAACTTCTTTCTTTATTCCTGAACAGTATGTATAGGTATACAAGACAATATGACCGTGTCTAAACCCCCCATTTTCCTTCTCAAACTCCCTCATAACTGCCAACACACCCCCATCCCGACTTCATTTTTTATTTTTTGATAACTCACCACGTCCAGTTTGCTGTGCCCATATGTACGTGCACCCATCCACTAGAACATGGGGATCCTACCAGTGCCCACTCCCTTTTCTAGTGACCATCAACTACCAACAGTTCCTCAGAAAGGGATGGGGCCTGAGGATCATCCGTCCCATCTATATTGGAATTTTGGCTGACTTGATCTTGGAGGTACAAGAGAAGTACACATCGCCCCTTTACCTACTCCGGGAAGAGTTACCACTGAAGAGGGAGAGAGTTATCATTGAGAATTATGCTAATTAGAACCCAGAACGGCATTTTTTTTTAGGTTTTAAGTTTTGAATAAGCAAATTATTTTTTATATTTTTATTGAAGTTTTGTGCATTTCATACATCATTTCTCATTCCAATTTAGACTCCTTTTGCTTTCCATGCCCCCCACCTCACCCGAGTTCATGCATTCTGTAATACCTGCCTTGTATCTTTTTCTGAGTCTTTTTAAAGTTTTTCAAAGCAGAGGATTATTGTTTTGGGGAGAACTTTACTGTTTCAATCAGTTCTCTGTCCCAGTTCTTTTGTTGTTGTTGTCCCCTCAAATTTGTATTGCTTCAACATATGTATATATATATATATATATATATATATATGTCTCATATGCATATATATGTCTCACCTATACTAAAATTATGTTGTATGAAAATAAGCTGTATGTTATTTCCAAATCATATTTCAGGATTCACATTTTTCCCTTTTAAATTTTTATTACTCTAAAATATGCCTACATACTCTACACCCATATACCAAATTACAAAGTCTGAAAATAAGTGGTAGGTTAACTCTAGAGCCTGCTAAGGGATTCACATTAAGAGCATAGTTGATTTCAGATAAAGAGAAATATAACATTAACGCTGCCTTACAACTAGGTACTTGGTGCTAGCATCTACAGATGAAGGATACCATTCATCATTTGTTTTTCTGGGACTGTGTTACTTCATTTAGCATAATATCTTCTAATTCCATCCATTTACCTGCAACGTTCATGCATAGAACTCCATTGTGTAGATGTACCACATTTTCTCTACCCACTGATTGGTTGGGCACTTGGGTTGGTTCCAGCTCCTCGCTATTGTGAAGAGAGATGCAATAAACATGGATGTGCATATATCTCTGCAGTAGGATGAGTCATACCAGGAGTGGTATGACTGGGTCAGGTGGTAGGCTCATTTTGAGTCTTTTAAGACTTCTCTATACTGTTTTGCATAGTGGTCATATCAGTTTACATTCCCACCAGCAGTGGATGAGTGTTCCCCTTTTCCTACAACCTCTCCAGCATTTGTTATAATTTGTTTTCTTGATCCTAGCCAGACTTATTGGAGTGAGGTGATATGTTAAAGTGGTTTAAATTTGCATTTCCTTAATTATTAGCAATGTTGAACACTTTTTAAGATGTTTCTCAGTCATTTTTATTTCCTCACTTGTGAAGTCTCTATTTAGCTCTTCATCTTTTGAGTGAATCATTTGTTTTCTTTCTTCTTTGTTTTTTGAGTAGTTTATATATTCTGGAAGTTAATGCTCTGTCAGATGTAAAAGTGGTGAAGGTTTCCCCCTACTCTGTGGGTTTTCTCTTAACTTCACTGATTATTTCTTTCACTGTACAGAAGCTTTTGAGTTTAATGAGGTTCCACTTGTCAGTTGTCAACCTTATTTCCTGTGCAGCTGGTGTCTGATTTAAAAAGTCTTCTCTATGCCTATGACTTGTAGGTTGCTGCCAACGTTTCCTTCTATCACCTTCAGAATTTTGGGATTCCCATTGAGGTCTTTGAGTTGATTTTTTTTTTTAGCATTTTTATTGAAGTTATGTGCATTTCATACATTGTTTTTCAGTCCAATCTAAACTCATCTTGTCTTTCATTCCCCCCACCCCACCTGAGTTCATGTACCCTGCCATCCCTGCCCTGTATCTTTTTCTGATTCTTTTCATTTTTTTTCTTTTTTTTTAAATTAATTTATTTTTTTAAGGGATTCTACAATACAATGACACAGTTGTTTGCAGATAGCATTGATGTCACTCATTATGTCATACAATCAGGTAATTGGTGCATTTTGCAAGTATCTATGTCCAAATTTTGAACAACCCAAGGTTCCCATAGACCAGTTGGAGAAGCTTGTATGCACAGACATGTTGATCAATCAGGAGTCCAGACTATATTCCTGTAGTCTCATGATTCACCCCTATCTCTCCACAGCCCTTACAATCTACCACGCCTCCTCTTCCGCAGTTTGTTCCCTGGGCTTTGGGAAAGGGGCACAAGTGGGTGAGAAGAAAACAGTCTAATTTCTTTGGAGTTGTCATTTTGGACTCCAGTCTGTTCAGGTTGTTTCCCTTCATGGGTTGACAGCTTTCCCAGTGATACCCTTTTTAGTCATACTAACAAAGCACAAGCTATTGGATGTACAGGCATTTAAGCAGTACCAATTATTATGTCAAGCTAAGCTGTGAGCATAGACACAGATGCTTGGATGGTATGCTAATCCGCAAACTGTGGTTTCTCTATAAAGGGTGACAAGTTCTTATTGTGGCTTATAACATCTCCTAACCACTAGAGGACATAAGCTTGTGGCATCCGCTGTGAGTTATTCCTCCAAGGAGAGAGCTAATAGCCAAATAGATTTGGGATATATATAGACACTTGGCTGCCACTGTTGCACAGTATCTCCAGGCTGTTGAGGTGTAGCTGATATTGACGGAGGAGTCTTGTTTGTCTCAGGGAGACCAATATTTTGCTGTATTGCTTTAGTGGCCTTTGGTAACGCTCTCTAGCATTTCAGAGGCCAGTTGTACGCTAGCAAGTGACGTCTCATAACATTTTTCATGCTCACACCAGGTCTTCGACAACAGGGACTTACTGCCTTTCTCCTTGCATATATCCCACTTATAGGCAAAAGGCCTTTATAATTTGGGGGGGGCGGGTTTGAATCCCCTAGCCAACATCTCCTAGGCAGAATAATTCATTGCTGATGTCAGAGCTTTCCTGTAGTAATATATTTTGCTTAATTACACAACTTATAAACACTTTACTATTGAATTTGGCTCTAGTTAGGGAAATATCCTTTCACAGTTCCTATGCCTATCAATCAGTTAATACGTTATGCCTGTTTTATAGGAAATTACCACTGTAACAATTGGCTCTAGTTTACAGTTAGGGAGTGGTTTCATTACCATCATGTTTTTCTTTTTCCTAAAAAAGGGGAGAGGTAGGAAGGTTTCTCAGCATCTGGAAGGTAAACTTCATTAGGGTCCATTATAAACAGTCAACCCCAATATTATTCAGAGAGATGCTCAGTGTCCGTGACTCAGGCAGTCTGAGGTTCCTCATTCCTTAATGTTCAGATGGGTCAACCTCTCTGCTGGCATTCCCCAGTTCATCCTGCACAGCCATAAGTTGTATGTTTTCAGGCATTTAGATTGGTGATTTTTACCTGTGGGAACATAAAATTCTCCTCCCATTGTTAGTTTCAAGATCAGAAAAATTGAAAATTTATCAATAGGATTGGAACACAGAGTTTTCCATTTGTATCCCAGAAAGGATAGTACCCCACCTCCCACCTCCCTCTTTTTTTTTTTTTTTAGGTTTTTATGTTTTGACCTATAGATGCCTAAGTTGTATTACACATACCCATAAACAGGAGCCAAGGCATAAGCTTTCATTAAATTTACCCAAACTGTTTCTCATTGACTGTATGCTACTTATTTGGGAAGGAAATTTAAGCTTAGTTCCTTTAAATTGTCCTACAAGTAAAAGAAAGTGTTATAATGTGATGTTGTATAATTCAGAAAAATATAGAGGCCATTTGTGTACCTTAACCCAATACAAATTATAAATAAAACAATTAACATTTTATATTCCCAATTAGTTCAATTGTATTACCATTTCCACCAAAACCTACACCTAAATTTAACTAATCTAAACAATTCACTAAGCCTTAAAATATCCTATACTTGGTGGATAAAGCTTGGGCAGAGTTGAGTACCTGCTAAATAAATTTTACCCAATAAACACTTTGCTCTTTAACGCTATATGACTGGACTAAGACTTCTACTTATTTGGGAAGTAAAAATTTAAGCTTAATTCCTTTAAATTGTCCTACAAGTAAAAGAAAGTGTTACACTGTGATGTTGTGTATTTCAGAAAAATATAGAGACCAACCCAATACAAACTATAAATAAAACAACTAGCATTTTATATTCCCAGTTAGTTCAAATGTCAGTATCTAGCTTTTTTTTTTTTTTTTAGCACAAGAATCCTTCATATAAAACCAATTTGCAAGCAGTTGTGCCCCAGCCCACAGAGCCCAAGGCTCCCACCATCCAGCTGGAGGGGCTTGAATGTTCAATCAAGTTGATCAAATAAGTGTCCAGACTATATTGTCATAGTTTTACCGTTCACCCCAATCGCAGCCCCTACAATATACCACTCCCCCTCTTCCACAGATTGTTCCTTAGGCTTAGAGATGGGGCACAGGTGGACAAGAAGCACAACAGTCTACTTTGTCTGGAGATGTCGTTTTGGACTCTAATCAGTTCTGGCTGTTTCCTTTCATGAGCTGACCGATTGCCCAGGGACAGGCTTTCAATCCTGCTAATGAAGCATAAGCGATTAGATATATATGTATTTAAACATTGCTAGTTACTATGGTAGGTTACTTTGGTATAGACACAGATGTTTGGATGGTGTGTTAATCCCTGGATTTCTTTTTTTTTCCCTGAGAGAGATGACAAGGCCTTACTGTGGCATATATATCTCCTAATCACTAGAAGGTATAAGCTTGTGGCGACATCCACGAGTTATTCCTCCAAGGAGAGAGCTAATAATCAAATAAAGTTGGGATATACAGACATATGGCTGCCACTGCTGCACAGTATCACCAAGCAATTGGGGTGTAGCTGATGTTGGTGGCGGAGTTTTGCTTGACTCAAGGAGACTAACATTTGCTTTATTAGTTCAGTGGCCTTTGGTAACACTCTCTGGTATTCCAGAGACCAACTGTATACTTGTAAGTGCGATCTCGATACAATCCTCCCATGGTTACATTAGGTCATTGACAGCAGGGCAGACCTTACCACCTCTTTTCTTGCAGATATCCCAGTTTACAGGCAATAAGCCTTAAACTTTTTGGGGGGGGCTTGGGTCCCCTGGCTAGCATCTCCTTGGCAGAATAATCCATTGCTGCTATCAGTGCTCTCTTGTATTAATTATATGAACTACTTAAAGAGACTTTAGTATTATATTTGTTTCTGAATAGACAATAATCCTTTTTACAGTTCCTATGTATATTAGTCAATTAAAGAAAGCAGTTTTTCCAGTTTTATAAGAGATTACTTCTATAACAGTCAGCTCTAATTTACAGTTAAAGGATGACTTCATTACCACCCTGTTTTTCTTTGTTCTATGAAAAAGAGGTAAGGAGGTCTCTCATATTGAAACTGTGCTGCACCTAGAAGGTAAAGTTCATTAGGACTCACTGTAAACAGATGTTACACCTATGGTCCTCAGAGATGTTTGATGCCTGTAGCAGTCTGAGGCTTTTCTTCCTTTTAGTGTTAAGATGGGTGAACTTCTCTGCTGGTATTTCTTGGTACAACCTACATGACGGAAGGCTGTATCCTTTCTTTCTCAGCCTTTGAGTTGGTGACGTTTTGACCTGTGGGAACATACAAATCTTTTCCCATAGTTAGTTTTAAGATTAAATTGAAAGTTTTTGACAAAAAGGTTTAATATATAACTGTATCCCCCCTTTTTTATTTTAGGTTTTAATTTTTTGACCCATGAGTCTCAAAAAGGCAGTTGTAGTACACATACCTATAGGCAGGAATCAAGGTGTAAATTTCATTAAATTTACCCAAGCTGTTTTGGGTGACTGTATGTTGTTAATTTGGGAAGCAAACTTAATTCCTTAAGTTAAATTATCCTACAGGTAAAAGAGGATGTTACAAGATGATACTGCATAACACAAAAATTATAGAGAACATTTGTATATGTTAATCCCAAAGTTATTGTTATATAAATTTTAAGTAAAATACCATGTAATTTTAAATTAAATATACATTAATAGAATATAGACCCATGTCCCTCTCCCGCCCCTCCCACCCCTCCCGGTTCACCATTTCAGTCAGTTTTCTGATGCAGTCTTTCTGCTGTTGTTCTTTTAATATGCATCCCTCTTCACAAGAAATATTAATAACTGGGTTATTGCTGCTAGCATCCACATATGAGGGATACCATTCGTCATTTGCTTTTCTGTGATTGTGTTACTTCACTTAATATAATATCCTCCAGCTCCATCCATTTACCTGCAAAGTTCATGATATCATCCTTCCTTATTGCTGCATAGAACTCCATTGTGTACATGTACCACATTTTTTCTATCCACTCAGCAGTTGAGGGGCATTTGGGTTGGTTCCAGCTTTTTGAAATTGTGAACAGAGCTGCAATAAATATAGCTGTGCATGTATTTCTGCAGTAAGATGATTCTTGTGGGTATATACCTAGGAGTGATATGACCGGGTCAAATGGCAAGCTCATTTTGAGTCTTCCAAGGGTTCTCCACACTGCTTTCCACAATGGCTGTACAAGTTTACATTCCCACCAGCAATGGATGAGTCTTCCCCTTTCCCCACAACCTCTCCAGCACTTGGTATCATTTGTTTTCTTGATCCTGGCCAGTCTTATCAGGGTTGAGTTGATTTTTGTACAGGGTGAGAGGTAGGGGTTTAATTTTATTCTTCTACAAGTGGTGATCATGTATAAGTGCACTTCATGTGCACAATGCCTGCAGAGTCCATAAGATGGCATCAGATCCCCCTGGAACTGGAGTTACAGACAATTGTTATCTGCCATGTGGGTGCTGAGACTCAAACCTGGATCCTCATCTAGAGCAGCCAATGGTCTTAACTGCTGAGCCATCTCCCAGCCTCTATATCAAGGTTTTCTTTTTCAGGGGGTGGGTATATGTAACAAACCACCCTAACACTTGGTGGCTTAAAATAATAAACACTATTTTTCACAAATCTGGAGCTCAGAGAGCATTTCTTTTTTCTTTTAATATTGTATAATTTTTATTAGAAGTGGTAATCAGACTCTTAGATACTAAAAATGGAATGCTGGTTTACAGAGACTACAAGACCATTGACAGAGATCTGCTATTAATGAGAGCTGTGTTGTTAAAAAGGTAAAACGTTTACAGTTGAGAAAATAAACATCAAGAAAGTAAATTTGAAGTGTAATTTAACATGATATTAAAAAACAAAATATTAAAAAAATTGTGGTAGGTTTTCTTATCAACCTATTCTGTAATATTTTATATGTTTATATATTTATTATGTTTTCTTTCAAATTTAAAAAAAAATTTTTTTAATTAAAAAAATTTTTTTTATGTGTATGAATGTTCTGTCTGCATGTAGGTCTGTTCACCTGTGTCATGCAATGCCATGGAGGTCAGAAGAGGGTGTCAACTGGAACTGGAGTTAAAGACAGTTCTCAGCCACCCTGTGGGTGCTGGGGATCAAACCCAGGTCCTCTGCAAGAGCAATCAGTGTTCTTAACCGCTAGGCTATCTCTCCAGCCCCCATGTTTTCTTTTTATTGATATTTTGTGTATTCCATACATCATCTTTCAGTCCAATTCAGATCCATTCCCCTCTCCTGCCCCCCACCCCACCCCAGTTCATGCATTCTGCCATACAAGCCTTGCATCATTCTTTCAGTGTTTCCAAACATTTTTTTTTCTGCAGAGGCTTGTTGTTTGGGGCAGAATTTAACTGCTTCAGTCAGTTCTTTGACCCAGTCCTTAGGTTATTGTTGTTCCCTCCCCTTTGTATTGCTCCAAAATATGCCGATATTAACATCACATATGTATCAAAATTATGACCTCCGAGAATAAAGTGTATGTTAATTCCAAAATGTTTTGGCGTTCACATTTTCCCTTTAATTTTATATTGTCCACCCATATCCGGTATTACCATGTCTGAAAATAAGTGGTAGGTCAATTGTAGAGCCCACTAAGCAATTCACATTATAACAGCACAGTTGCTTTCAGATAAAAAGAAATATAACAAATAACCTTGCTAAGCTTGCATTTCAACTGGGGATTTGGTGTTAGCATCCACAAATGAAGGAAAATATTCGCCTTTTTTTTTTCTGGGACTGTGTTACTTCACTTAGCATAATGGCTAAGTTCCATCCATTTACCTGCAAAGTTCATGATGTCATCTTTCTTTACCACTGCATAGAACTCCATTGTGTAGATGTACCACATTTTTGTTATCTACTCGTCAGTTGAGGGGCATTTGAGTTGGTTCCAGCTCTTTGCTATTGTGAAGAGAGCTACAATAAACATAGATGTGCATGTATCTTTGTGGTAGGATCAGACTTGTGGGTATATACTCAGGAGTGGTATGACTGGGTCAGGTGGTAGGCTCATTTTGAGTCTTTTAAGGCTTTTCCACACTGCTTTCCATAGTAGTTGTATGAGTTTACATTCCCACCAGCAGTGGATGAGTGTTCCCCTTTCCCCATAACTTCTCCAGCATTTGGTGTCTTTTGTTTTCTTGATCTTAGCCAGTCTTATGGGAGTGAGATGATATGTTAAAGTGGTTTTAATTTGCATTTCCTTAATTATTAATAAACACTTTTTAAGATGTTTCTCAGCCATCTTTACTTCCTCACTGGTGAAGGTTTCCTCCCATTCTGTGGGTTTTCTCTTAACTTCAGTGATTGTTTCTTTTCCTGTACAGAAGCTTTTGAGCTTGATGTGGTCCCATTTGTCAATTGTTGACCTTATCTCCTGCACAGCTGCTGTCTGATTTAGAAAGTCTTTTCCTATTGCTATATCTTGTAGGTTGCTACCAACTTTCTCTTCTATCACCTTCAGGGTTTTGGGTTTCACACTGAGATCTTTGATCTATTTGGAGTTTATTTTTGTACAGGGTAAGAGGTAGGGGTTTAATTTTGTTCTACAAATGGTGATCCAGTTTTGCCAATACCATTTGCTCATGATGCTATATTTCCTCCATTGAGCTTTTTTGGTCCCTTTGTCAAATAGGAATGAGGTTGCTGAAATTTTATGAGCTCAAGAAATTTTATGAGCTCTGTTTTTGTGCCAGTACCAGGCTGTCTTTATGACTATAGCCCTGTAATATAGCTTAAAGTCTGGTAAAGTAATCCCCCCTGTATTGCACTTTTCTCTCAGGGTTGCTTTAGTTATTTGGGGTCTTTTGTTTTTCCATATGAATTTAAGGATTTTTTTCCCCAAATCTGTGAAGAAGCTCATGGGGATTTTAATTGGGATTGCTTGTGTCTGTTTATTAATTTGGGTAGAATGGACCTGTTTACTATATTAATTTTTCCAATCCATGAGCATGGGAGGTCTTTCCATCTTTTGATGTCATCTTCAATCTCCTTCTTCAGGGTTTTAAATTTTTTGTTGTAGAGGTCTTTGATGTCTTTGGTTAGGTTTGTTCCCAGGTTTTTTTTTTTTGTTTTTTTTTGAGGCTATTGTAATTGAGATGGTCTCCTTATATTCCTTCTTCAGTTGCTTATTGTTGTTCTAGGTTATTTTGGTATCCCACCACTTTAAACTTTTAATTGTTTCTAGGAGTTTTCTGGTAGAGTTTTTAGCATCCCTTGGGTAAAATATCCTATCATCTGCAAAAAGGGATAGTTTGATTTCCTCTTCCAATTAGTACTCCTTTAATTTCCCTTTCTTGCCTTACTGCCCTAGCAAGCATTTCAAGCACTATATTGAAGAGCAGTGGCAATAGGGGGAGGGAACCTTGCCATATTCCTGCCTTTAAGGGGAATGCTTCTAACTTTTCTCCATTTAGGATGATGTTGGTAGTGGGTTTATTGTATATAGCTTTGATTATATTGAGGAATGTTCACTCCAGTACAATTCCCTCTAGGACTTTAAGCCTGAAGGGATGCTGGATTTTGTCAAAGGCTTTTTCTGCATTGAGATGATTGTGTGGGTTTGCCTTTCAGTTCATTTATGTGTTTTATGATATTTATTGATTTATGTATGTCGAACCATCCCTGCATCTCTGGTATGAATCCAACTTGGTCATGATGGATGATCTTTTTGATGTGGGTCTGTATGCTATTTGCAAGTATTTTGTTGAGAATTTTTGCATCTATGTTCATTAATGAGATGGGTCTATAGTTTTCTTTTTTGGTTGTGTGTTTACCTGGTTTTGGTATTAGAGCAATGCTGGCTTCATAGAAGGAATTTGGGAGATTGCCCTCTGCTTGTATCTTTCTGAACAGTTTGAGTAGTAATGGTTTAAATGTTTCATAGAATTCTGCTGTGAAACCATCTGGGCCTGGGCTTTTTTTAGTTGGGAGGTTTCTTATTACATCTTCAATTTCTTCATATATTTTTGGTCTGTTTAAACTGTCACTCTCTTCTTGGTTAAGCTTTGGTGATTCTCAGGATTTGAGATATTCATCCATTTTGCTTAGGTTTTCAAATTTTGTAGAGTATAGATTTTTGAAGTATTCTCATATGATTGTCAGGATCTTTTCTTTATCCGTTGTGATGTTTCCCCTTTCATCACAAATGCTATTGATTTGGAATTTCTCTTTCTTTCTTTTGGTTAACTGGGCTACAGGTCTGTCTGTTTTGTTTATCTTTTGAAGGAACCAACTTTTGGATTCGTTGATTCTTTATATTGTTTTCATTGCTTCTGTTTCATTGATTCTGCTCTGATTTTTTGTTATTTCTTCCTATCTGTTGGGTTTAGGATTCATTTGTTGTTGTCTCTCAAGTGTTTTTAGCTGCACTGTTAGATCTTTTATTTGTTCCCTTTCTGTGTTTTTTTAATGTGGGCACTTAGGGCTATAAATTTCCCTATTAAGACTGCTTTTAATGTATCCCACAGGTATTGTCTTTTCATTTAGTTCCATGAATGCTTTTACTTTGTTCTTTATTTCTTCCCTGACACACTCACTTTTCAGGATTTTGTTGTTTAGTCTCCATGTGTTCTTGTAGATAGTAGGGCTTATTCTGGTGTTCATATTGATCTTTAATGCACTGTGGTCTGATAAAATGCATGAAATTATGTCAATCTTTTTGTATTTGTAGAGGTTTATTCTATGCCCCAGTATGTGGTCCATTTTGGATAATGTTCCATGGAGTGCTGAGTAGAAAGTATATTCTCTGGTGTTTGTAGATGTCTGTGAGGTTCATTTGGTGTATTGTATTGTTCAGTTCACATATCTCTCTGTTTATTCTTTGTCCAGTTGACAGAACCAAAGGGCTCAGTGGAATATTGAAGTCCCCCACTATTACTGTGCTGGGATTTATCTGTGTTTTGAGGTCCTGAAGAATTGTGTTTATATAGTTTGGTGCACCTAAACTTTTAAGATTGTGAAATCTTCCTGGTTAATTGCTCTGTTGATAAGAATGTAATGGCCCTCTTTGTCTCTTCTGACTAATTTTACTCTGAGGTCTATTTTGTCTTATACTGGAATAACAACTCCTACTTGCTTTTTGGTACCATTTGCTTTGAATATTTTTTCCCATCCCTTCACTCTAAGGTGGTGTCTGTCCTTGAGGGTGAGATGGGTTTCTTGTAGACAGCATATGGATGGATTCTGCTTCCTAATCCATTCTCCCAGTCTATGTCTTTTGGTTGGGGAGTTTAGACAATTAATATTTAAGGTTATTATTGTGAGATATATGTTGCTTCCTTTCATCTTGGTTTTTGTTTGCATTCTTGGTCTAGGTTTTTATTTACTCTGTTATGCTTTTGTGTTCATTTCTCTTTTTAGTTGCTTGGGGACAGTTGCTTCTTTCCTCTGTTCTTTGAATTGCTTTGAGTATTTTCTTCTGAAATGTTTCTTTTGACATGTGTTCTTTTCTTTTGTTTATGTCATGAAAGATTTTTCTTTCTCTTTCAACTATAATTGACATTTTTGCTGGGTATAGTAATCTGGGTTGGCATCTATAGTCATTTAGTACTGGGAATACTTTGGTCCAAGTTCTTCTGGCTTTCAGCATTTGCACTGAAAAGTCAGCTGTAAAACCTCTGATAGGTTTTCCTTTATATGTAACTTGTTGTTTTTCTCTTGCATCTTTCAGTATTTTGTCTTTGTTTTGAGCATCTAGCATTCTAACTGTGATATGCTATAGGGAATTTCTTTTCTGGTCTTGTCTATTTGGCGTTCTATGGGCTTCTTGTATTTGTATGAGTTTGTCTTTTTTCAGTTTGGGGAAATTTTCTTCTATTATCCTATTCAAGATCTGATCAATTCATTGTCTTGGGATTCTTCTTCTTCTATCTCTAGGATGCAGAGGTTTGGGCTTTTCATAGTGTCCCACATTTCCTGGTTATTTCACTCTTGTGCTTTTTTTCATAATCTTTATTTGAGGATTCTAGTTGTTCCATGTTATCCTGCAGGTTTGATATTCTTTTTTATGCATCATCCATTCTGCTTCTGAGACTTTTTCCGATCCTTTTCTGTTGATTGGATGAATGTTCAATTTCCTTTTTCATTTCATCCTGTGATTTCTTCAGTATTTCCACTTCCTTTTTGAGCTTGTCATTCTCTTCTTGTGCTCCTTGCTTCACTGGACAGTTTCTTTTTTCATTTCAGCCTGAGATCTTTTCAGTGTTTCCACTTTCTTCTGGAGTTTATCATTCTCTCCCTCTAGTTCTTTCCAGAGTTTATCATTCTTTCCTTCTAGTTCCTTCCTGAGTTTTTCATTCTCTCCCCATAGTTCTGATGATTTGTTCTTTATATTCCTTGGTTTCTTTGAATATGTCTACAATTGTTCTACTAAGGTCCATGTCTGGTTTCCTTCCAAGGACCTCTCATTGTTGGGATCTTCTATAGTACTGGTAGAGTTAGGTGGGGATTTATTATGAGCTTTTCCAATGTTGTTCTTTTCGTTGTGTCTTTGGCATGTGGATTTGTTTTGTTTGTTGTTCTTTGTCTGTTTGTTTTTTGGTGCCAATCTCAGATTTTAATATGGAGGACTGGTTGGTCCCTCACTCTGCTTCCTGCCAGCTTGTTCCTCTATGCTGGCTATGCAGCCTAGAATCACTAACACTGTGCCTGCTGGATCATCCCCACCACAGAACCGGGAGCTTGAGCTGGGGTGGGGGTGTTTGGGCACCAGTACCCTGTTCTTTCAGGGGGCCGCAAGGCAGGTCTGCCTCACCTGACCTGACCACCACATTGGTATCTTGCTGTCTGGCCACCTCTCTAGCTCCTGCACACTGCTCCTCTTGCTGGTACCTGAGGTAGGAGGTCTCTGGGTGCTCCCGAGCCTCCAGGGGCATGGGGCCGCAAGACAGCCACCAAGCTGGTATCTTGCTGGCTTGCTGCCTCTCTAGCTCTCAGAGAGCATTTCTTATTTCTTAATAGGAAATAGCTTTCTCAATTGTCTTTACCAACATGGTCATCAGTTGCCTGATATGTCAGCTAGGTTTGACATGAATTGGTTCACCAACTGTTCATTATCATCCAGCAGAATAGCCCAGATTCATTCATACTTTGTGGTCACTGGTGTCCCAAGAGCAAGAAAGACTCATCCATGATGCCTAAGTACTTTGAAGCCTCTATTGTATTCAGTTTGCAATTATCTTTTCAATGCTAGAGCCAAGTACCTGAAAAAATAGCCTAAGGTAGGAGGGGCTCACTCCATGGTCACTTGTCCCTATGCCCTGGGGTCATGGTCATGAGAGTGTAGGGTGGAAGAACTTCACCTCAAGAAAGAAGCAAGAAGCGAGCAGGTAGAACCTTCCAGGGCATGCATACAATGCCTGCTTCCTTCAGCTGCACTCCTAAAAGCTCCACAGGCTCCCAAAATAGCATGACCAGCTGAACACCAGCATTCAGCACACGAGCCTGTGGATGACTGCTTTGCTGTGATTTGAAGAAGTACATTGTCTTTGGAATCCTGTGATTATACTATGAGAAGTCTAGGTGGTATTTATGTTGGTTTTCATTTTATCCTTCTTCAGATGGTTGACAACTCTGATGATTCCCAAAAGTTCCTGGGGAGAAGAATCTGACCAAGGTGAGTGTGCACGATCACATTGGAAGGCACTGCAATGATTGACGTGTTGAACAGCCCAGCAGAGACAGAAAAAAACCAACTACCTGGAAGGTAGTACTGGATCATGAAGATCATGAATGCAGATGTGACTGGAGTAAAAATCCTCTGTCTTTCAACATCTTCTCTTGATATTGTTCTCTGCTTAAGTGAAAATAATGATTTCATGTTGATGCTCTGCAGACAGAGTAACCCACTTGATTAATTGGCTTGATATTCGTGAGCCCAACACAGGCGACATGCTAATATATATATATATATATATCCTTCCCATCAGCTCTTAGAAGAATGATTATGTAAGGAAACAATTATTCCATTCAAATAGACCTCATACAATTATTAAGGGTGTCATTTATGAATATCTTGGGGAAACCCTAGTGACAAACAGTAGTCAATACAGTTTCTTCAAACACAAATCATTACAAACAAAGCTAATTCATGTTTGGGATATGCAGAATAGTAAATGAGGACAGACCAGTTACCAAAATTTCAGAGAGAGAAGAATGAGATATAATTTAATCTGACATTCTATAGGAATACCAGGGAAGACAATAAACAGAGCTAGTAAAGAGAAGGCTGATGGAAAAGATAGAACTGGTTTGGTAGAAGCTAAAAGTGAGTGGAACAGATGACAGAGTAGGATAAATTCCAGATGCCACCCTGATCATGAATAACCACTCTTGGGTTATACCAACATGGATTGTAATCTTAGTCAATGTTATACAAAGCATATGTGGTTAAATATGGTGTTAAGAAGAGAAATAAATGTATTATTGATAGAAAAAAAGAGTAAGTGTTGAACCCAATTAAAACAGTTTTCTTCAAGAAAAAAAAAAACCAAATAGACCTCATTTTTTAGGATAAATTGTATTAGATTGAACAGGATGATTAGTGAGCAGCCCAGGTGTTATTGGATGAAATAAAGCAATGTGAGTGTCTTTCTTGACATTTTTTCTGCTTCTTTTTCCTATCCTTTCTCCCTTCTTCCCTTCTCGCCCCTCACTTTCCTCATTTCTCTCACTCCCATGTCTCCCCCTTCCCCACTGCATCCTTCCCAAATTGAATTCTTAAGATACTTGTTTTTATTTTATGTGTATTGCCGGCATGTGTGTTAGTGTACCTGTGTCTTGCATTGCCTGTGGAGGTCAGGTGAGGGCATAGGATCCCCTGAACTGGAGTTATAAATTGTTGTTGCTCACCATGTTGGTACTGGGAATCAAACCCAGGTCCTCGGCAAGAGCAGACAGTACTCTTAACCACTGAAACATCTCTCCCATCCCACAAATTCCGTTTTAAAATACATTCACTTTAAAAAGTTGGACAGAAGGTGACTGTGGCAGGGGTCTTAAAGGAGCAGGGTACATGCTGTGATGAGTTAATATTGCTGCTTGTACTTTTAAACCGCAGAATGATTATTTTTCCATTTCTAAAATTCATATCAGAAGTGGATCCTTTTTTCTTTCTTTATTAAAATTTTGAGAATTTCATGTAATATATTTTGATTGTATTTAGATCTCCTGTTTTCACCCTTTAGTACTCCCATCCAATGTCCTGTACTCTATTATTTATATATTTATATAAATATGTGTGTATATGGTATAATATAGTACATGAAATATAGATATGTGTGTGTATGTGCATGTGTGTATTAAGGCCTATACTGTAAAATATGTGTCCCCAAAGGCCCTTTGGTGTAGGTCCATCCACTGGAGCAAGTTTAACCTATCGAGAGTCACATCCTAAAAAGAGACTGATTTTCCCTTCCCCAGCAGCCATTGGTTGCCAATAGTTTCTCAGTTAGGGTTGGAGTTTCTTACTAACTTTCCCAAATCTATGCTGGGATTTTGTCTGGCTTGAGTTTACATGGTATTTGCACATGCTGTCACCATTGCTGAGTTCAAGTGAGTAATTGTTTGGAAAGCTCTTCTCCTTGTGGTCTTCTGCCACTTGTGGTTCTTACAATCTCTGCACCACCTCTTCTGCAATGATCCCTGAGTCTTTGGAGGCAGAAGTTTGATGTAAGCATCTTATTTGGGGATAAACATTCTGCAGGCTCTTGTTCTTCCCACATGGGCCAGTTGTGTGTTTAGTGTTAATACCGTCTGCTGTGTAAGCACTTTTCTGGTGAGAGTTGAGAGATCCCTTAATTTTTGAGTATAACAATAACTTATTAGGAGTTGCTTTAATACTGCATCTGTTTAGCAGAATGATAGTATTAGGGTCTCCCTGATATGTCTAGTCACAGATTCGCAAACCTGATATAAATATCAGATATGGGCCCAGTCTTATGAAGTAGACTTTAAATCCAGTTAGAAAGTGGTTGTTTACTCCCATAATATTCATGCCAGTACTACACCAGAGGTTATATATTGCAAGACCAGTTTGTTGTTGAGTATACAGAATTCACAGCTTGGTAAGCCAAATAAATCTAATTTTTGCTTATCAGTTATAGTGATTTTTCCAGGGAAAGAATGTGAGCATAACATACATTCGTCTAATTCTCCATGTGCTGACCTCCCACGGAGGAATGACTGATACCTGTCTAATACCACGTGAATCAGTCACTACTCAAAGTGCTTTACAATACCAAACAATGTAGTTGTCACAGAAAATCACAAGAGGGGTACTGTTATTATCTCCTTTCTCATAGGTGAGAAAACTAAAGAGCTAAAGGTTCATTTACATGGCTGGAGTTCTAGCTTCTCAGCTGCAAGTGTTGTAGAAGATCAGGTTCTCCTGACAGCAGATCCAGAGATGGATGGTTAATAAGTTAATAAGTGCTCCAGAATAAACTCTCGAAGGAAAGGAAAAGGAGGACCATTAAATTGAACTTGTTTTTGTTGTTGTTGTTGTTGTTTGTCTGATTTAAGAAGTCTTTTCCTATGCCTATGTCTTGTATTCTGATGCCAACTTTTTCTTCTATCACCTTCAGAGTTTGGGGTTTCAGGTTGAGTCTTTAATCCATCTGGAGTTGCCTTTTGTACAGGGCAAGAGGTAGGAGTTTAATTTCATTCATCTACAAATGGTGATCCAGTTTTGCCCACACCACTTGTTGAAGATGCTGTCTTTTCTCCATTGTGTCTTCTTGGGCCCCTTGTCAAATATGAGATGGCTGAAATTGTATTAAATTGAACTTGTTAATAGCCTTTCCAAGTTCATGAGCAATCTGAAGCTAGCTAGCATGGCCCTTCAGAACTGTTCCAGGTTGTTTGACTAGTCATCAGATAAAGATTGCCTTGGGATCCATGAATTACATTTTTTCCTGTTAAATATGACAGGGTCTTACTGTGGCTTATGAGATCTCCTAAGCTGTAGAGGATGTAAGCTTGTGGCATCAGCCATGGGTTATTCCTCCAAGGAGAGAGCCAATAGCCAATTAGATTTGGGATATACAGGCATATGGCTGCCTCTGCTGCACAGTATTTCCAGGCAGGTGAGGTGTAGCTGGTGTTGACGGTGGAGTCTTGCTTGACTCAGGGAGACCCATATTTGCTTTATTGGTTTAGTGGCCTTTGGTAACACTCTCTGGCATTCCAGAGGCCATCTGTACACTTGCATGTGTGGTCTCAATACATCCCTCCCATGTTAACGTCAGGTCTTCGGCAGCAGGGTCTTATTGCCTCTCCTCCTGTAGGTATCCCAACTTAGAGGCAAGGAGCCCTTACCTTTTGTGGGGCCTTGGATCCCCTGGCCAACATCCACCTGGTAGAACAATCCATTGCTGATGTCAGAGCTCCTGTATTAATATATTTTGCCTGAGTGCATAGCCCTAGGACTTTAGTATTATATTTGGTTCTGAACAGAGAGTAATCCCTTCCACAGTTCCCATGTCTAGTAGTCAATTAAAGAAAGCAGTTTTACCGGTTTTATAAGAGAT
>VZQC01009175.1:4727087-4737974 GCA_009823505.1 Rhizomys pruinosus | reverse complement strand
GTTTAAATACCTATATATCTAATTGCTTGTGCTTCATTAGTAGGATCGAAAGGTTATTCCTGGACAAACTGTCAGCCCATGAAAGGAAACAGCCAGAATTGACCAGAGTCCAAGACAACAGCTCCAGAGAGAGTGGACTGTTCTACTTCTCATCCACCGGTGCCCCATTTCTAAGCCCAGGGAATAATCTGCGGAACAGGGGGCGTGGTAGAATGTAAGGACTGCAATTGGGGTGAATGATGAAACTACAGCAATGTAGTCTGGAGCCTCATTTGATCAACCTGATTGAACATACAACCCCTCACCCCCCGCTGGAAGGTGGGGCTGTGGGGGTTTCGGCACAACAGCCTGCAAATTGGTTTTACATGAAGGATGCTTGTACTCATGGATTATCACTTATAGCTAAAAAATGAAAAAAAAAACTGAGAGAAATATGCAGGACGGTTATGGCAGAATGCATGATCTCGGTTGGGGGGGTGGGGGGGAAGGGAAAGGGAAATATGCCTGAACTGAATTGGAAAATGATGTATGAAATGCACAAAGCATCAATAAAAAATGTTAAATAAAAAAAAAAAAAGATTGCCTTGGGAAAGGGAGACATGACCTTGACAAAGACGCTCTTCCAGAGAAGCCACTAGGAAAATAAATTTCTCACCCCTAAAGGGGATATGGGCAGTGTATGCAGTGTCTATTGCCCATGTGCATATGAATTCATCAGGAAAGTCCTTGAAATGCAGATATGCATTCAGTGGATTTCCAACAAGCCCCTAGGGGATGCTAATTTATGGTGGCATGGTCCTGGTAGGGCAGCTTAAGTGCTACAAAGCTAAGAGGAGAACATGGGTTTCATCATTATGACCCAGAAGTCACTCAGCTGGTCTCCTTCTTGGAAAACATTTACTGAAATTTTAATTCTAAAGAACTAATTTAAGGGCTGGTGAGATAGCTCAGAGTGTAAGAGTGCTGACTGCACAAGCATGAGTTCCTGAGTTCAAATTCCCAGCACCCATGAAAAAAAAACAGACACACTCATGCATGCCTGTAACTCCAGTACTGTGGAGAATAGACACAGGAAGATCACTGGGGTCTCTTTGTTGACAGCCTAGTTCCACATTTAGGGAGCGATCCTGTTTCGAGGGAATATAATATAAAGTGATAGAGGTAATAGAGAAGGACATTGACTGTCCATCCTCCTCTGACCTCTGTGTGCATACACACACACACACACACACACACACACACATACACACACACACACACATGATGACATATTGACTAGATTTAAAGAACATTTCAAGTTTTCTTGACAAAGATGGGGCACCCACTTTTCCCTGAAACGTTAGGCAGATGTTAAACACTGTTAAAAATCTGTCCAAGGGGCTAGAGAGATGGCTGAGAGGATAAGAGCACTGGCTCTTCTTCTAGAGGAGCCAGGTTTGATTCCCAGCACCCACACGGTGGCTAACAACCATCTGTAATTCCAGGGGACCTGACACCCTCTTCTAGCTTCTGTGGGCAGTGCACAACATAGGCGCCGTTACATACATACAGGCAACACACTCATACACATTCAATAAATAAATAAATAAATCTGTGGGAAATTACTACTAACATTCATGATAAGTTCTTTATATTTATACTTAAGTACTCTTGTTCATTTTCCTGTAAATAACCAAAGATGTTAAGGAAAGGGGAAATTTCACTCCCCAAATAGCAGTTATTGAGCTTTTATTTCCTTGCCTCCCTTAAGGATTCTCAGTCCAACAACCACCCCAACCTCCCTTACAGCAGCAACAGCCCTCTCAAGCACAAGATGAGGGAAAATACACAATGATCAGAGTTGATGACCAGCCTCTCGATGATGTAGCTTCAGGATGGGCTACTAGAAACAGGGTGTCCCAGATGTTGCTATGATAACACTCAGTGATCTCTAGATCCCCCTGACACTGTTTCTATGCAGGATGAAAGAGGAACACTTTCCCTGCTGGCCTAGGAGAAGGACTGCTGTGATCAGTGCTATAAGGCAAGACTGTGATTGATTCAAACAAAGCCTCCATGACTGTGATTGGCTCAGAACAAATGACTGCGACCATGCAAACACTCCTTCTCTGCATACTATTTAAGCAGGCTGCTTAGGCTGGAGTCCTGAGTGAGCTGGAGACATTCTCCTGTGCTGCTCCCCCGATGTTGTATCATCAGGGCCAACAAAAGCATCTCCTGAGTGATCTTTTCAGCAGTGTGAGATGAGCTGGAAACACAGAAAGAAGCAGCTGAAAAAGCAGAGTGACCTCAGAGGTGGCAGAGTGACATCAGAAGCGCCAGAGTGATGTCAGAGGCAGCAGACTGGCAGTGCAGGCAGAGCTGTGGAAGGGACAAGGCAGTCTGCTGTCTGACAACTTGAGGAAGAAGCAGCTGAAAAGCTTGAGGGAAACCTGCACTTGACAATTTCCCCTTCTTGCTCACAATTTCCATCTGGGTGGGGTCAAAGGATCCCAGGCAGCTGGCTGGTAACATTCTTGCAGCTTCAATAAACACACCATCCAAGCTTTTATTTATTTATTTTTTTGAGTTTTAAAGTAAGGTTTAATTTAATTCCCCAAGCTGGAGGAATGTGGCCAGGAGGTATGGGTTACAGGGCAATTTATAAGTACAACAGCCAGAGTTTAACATCACAATTAAAGTCATCAATCAAGTACACCAGCCAGTCAGAGTTTAACACTACAGTTAAAAGTTAACCAAATATAATACTAAAGTCCTTGGGCTATGCACTTAGGCAAAGTATATTAATGCAGGAGCTCTGACATCAGCAATGGATTGTTCTACCAGGGGGATGTTGGCCAGGGGATCCAAGGCCCCACAAAAGGTAAGGGCTCCTTGCCCCTAAGTTGGGATACCTGCAGGAGGAGAGGCGATAAGACCCTGCTGCCGAAGACCTGACGTTAACATGGGAGGGATGTATTGAGACCGCACATGCAAGGGTACAGATGGCCTCTGGAATGCCAGAGAGTGTTCCCAAAGGCCACTAAACCAATAAAGCAAATACGGGTCTCCCTGAGTCAAGCAAGACTCCACCATCAGCACCAGCTACACTTCACCTGCCTGGAAATACTGTGCAGCAGAGGCAGCCATGTGCCTGTATATCCCAAATCTAATTGGCTGTTGGCTCTCTCCTTGGAGGAATAACCCATGGCTGATGCCACAAGCCTACATCCTCTACAGGTTAGGAGATGTCATAAGCCACAGTAAGACCCTGTTATATTTATCAGGGGGTAAAAATATAATTCATGAATTAACATATCATCCAAACATATGTGTCTATGCCAAAGTAACCTACCATAACTATTAGTGCTGCTTAAATACCTATATATCTAATTGCTTGTGCTTCATTAGTAGGATCGAAAGGTTACTCCTGAACAAACTGTCAGCCCATGAAAGGAAACAGCCAGAATTGACCAGAATCCAAGTCAACAGCTCCAGAGAGAGAGGACAGTTTTACTTCTCATCCACCTGTGCCCCTTTTCTAAGCCTAGGGAACAATCTGCGGAAGAGGGGGCGTGGTAGAATGTAAAGGCTGCGATTGGGGTGAACGGTGAAACTACAGCGATGTAGTCTGGACACTCATTTGATCAACTTGATTGAACAAACAACCTGTCAACCTCCACTGAATGGTGGGACTGTGGGGGTTTGGGCACAACAGTCTATAGATTGGTTTTGCACGAAGGATGCTTATACTCATGGATTATCACTTATAGCTAAAAAATGAAAAAAAAAAAAACTGAAAGATGCAGGACAGTTATGGCAGAATACATGATCTGGGATGGGGTGGGGGTGGGGGGGAAGGGAAAGGGAAATATGCCTGATCTGAATTGGAAAATGATGTATAAAATGCACAAACCATCAATAAAAATTAAAAAAAAAAAAGTTACCTATCAAAGGGAAGTGCACAAAGCATCAAGCCAATTACAGAAGCAAGAGACAACAGTTAAAATTAACCAGTCAAGGGGAAACATGTGAAGCAAGCAAACCAATCATTCTTAGAATGATGAAGAAAAAATGGCTTAATGGTATCTGAGAACGCTATCCCTGAGTTCTTATAACCCTCTCTCTCTCAATGATCCTCTATCTCATTTTCCCCTCTTATAAGGTCTTCAAATCCTTGAAGGAAGTTCATAAGAGTCAACCACAGTTGGTGTTTCCAAGGGAATGATCTCTGCTGGGAGGGGGTTGTATTGGGTCCTTAGCACCATGAGTTTAATAGAATTTACCTACTAGTTAATAAATCTGACAAGTGAGTTAAGGATGCATGGGCCACAAGTCAGAGCAATCAGAAGGATAAGTTTACTGGCAGATCCAGGAAGTCTGCAGCTCTCAGATGAGAAAGAAATTGGCTCTTTGGGGGGTCTTGACCCCAAACTGCTTAGTCAGTTTTTAGCTCCTACTTTTTTTTGTATTTTTGAGACAGTCTCTCCCTTTAGTCCCAGCTGGCCTGGAGCTCACTCTGTAGATCAGGCTGGCCTTGAACTCACAGAGATCCACCTGCCTCTGCCTCCCAAGTGCTGGGATTAAAGGCATGTGCCACCACACCTGGCTGCTCCTAATTTTATCACATTACTCTCTGAGGAGGTCACCCCAATTGCCAAGAGGGAATCAGAACACTGACCACTCTGACTTCTTCTGCTGAAAAAGGGGGGTGGCAACTGGGGTACCCCCTGCTCAGTGAGTCTATCTAAAAGACCCCCAAAGGTATAACTAGGGAGATAACAAAATCCTTGACTGTGAAGGAGAAGAGAAGGTGAGAGTAGCTAGGCACATTTTCTAGGCAGGGAACCAGGAGATGACCAGAGAGAATTAAATGTCCAACTTAAAATTCCTTTAGAATTTCTCAATGAGGGGTTTCAAAGCATCCATTATTGGGCTTCTCCTTTTGTTCATTTGGCCATGGTGTCTGGACTCAGGATCTGCTTTCCAGGCATTTTGATATTCATGGTGTGAGCTTCCTCTTAGGTAGTTGCAGAAGACAAGAAATAAGCTGATAAGGATTACCAAGCCCATCTAAACTGCCTTCTGGACTGCACGCAGCTGGTAGAACCTAGCTTCTGCTTCCCGAAATGACTTATCCTCAGTAGGGCTTTACTTTTGCTTTTGCTTAAGTGGTGACCTGAGGGGATACTCAGCGGAGACCCTCATTACTGAGTCAAAAGCAAAACCCTCCAAGCATTTTTAAAATTTATTATTTTTTATGTGTATGAGTGTACCGTCTACATGTAGGTTGGTGCACCCGTGTCATGCAATGCCACGGAGGTCAGAAGAAGGTGTCGGATTCCCCTGGAACTGGAGTTAAAGATGGTTCTTAGCCACCAAGTGGGTGCTGGGAATCAAACCTGGGTCCTCTGCAAGAGCAGTTGGTGCTCTTAACTGCTGAGCCATCTCTCCAGCCCCCATCCAAGCATTTTTAGTTGAATTTTCATGTATTTCTACACAAAATCTTAATCATCTCTATATCCCTCTCTGATCCACACTCTCCCCTTATGGTAAGGCCTATAGAGTCAGTCAAGTTAGTGTACTCAGATGTGTTCATCCACTGGAGTCTAGTCAGCCTATCTAGAGCCTCTCCCTTAAACAAGATCAGCTCTCCGTCACCCAGCAGTAATCAGCTGCCAGTAGCTCTTCAGCTAAGATTGGGGCCTGCTGCCCATTGCTCCAGCTCTGTGCTGGGTTTTTGTCTGCTTGAGTTTGCATGGGTCTTGTGCACACTGTCTCCATTGCTATAAGTTCATATGAGCAGGGTCCCAGGAGCCTGTAAGACTGTTTCCATATGGACGTGCATCTCCTCCCTGGATCTTACAATTTTTCCACTTCCTTTTCTGAAATGGACCCTGAGCCCTGGGAGAGTGGAGTTTAATATTGAACTTTCCCGAGGCTCACCTGTACACTTGCTTGTAATATCCTAATATCCAATTAACCATTTATGCATTTTTTACACACTCTCTCTCTCTCTCTCTCTCTCTGTGTGTGTGTGTGTGTGTGTGTGTGTGTAGTGTGTGTGTTGCCATTTGTATACATATCACAGGTGCAGAGGACAACTTGGTGGGAGTCAGGTCTCTTTTTCCACCTTGTGGTTCCTGGAGTTTGAACTCAGGTCATCAGGCTTGGAGGCAAGTTCCTGTGCTTTTAGCAAATCACCAGTGAAATGAGTTTAACAAGAACTTTCCATTCTCGATATCTTATTTTCTTCAATTTCTCCATCTTCTTCATCCCTAAGTGATCCCTGATCACCTTGGCTCTGCTATAGACAGACTGGATCTTATTTGAACTGTAACCCAAATCCCCCTTACTTGTGGGAAATCCAGCTTGAATTGCGGGCTGGATTTCCAACTAGCGCCGCATGGCCAAGAGTCTGGCTCCTCCTCAGGGAGGAACAAGCAGCATGGCCAAGGTGCACGATACTGGGTGGAGCAAGGTGTGCAGTGAGGTGGAGTTGGGGGGGGCTCATGATTGGTCCTGGGACCTGACTCATTTGGTCTATAAAGGCAAGCTGTGGCAACAGTAAATCGAATCCCATATTAACATCATCATGGAGTTCCCGCCGATATTTTTTATTAATTATTGCACGCATATAGGCTAAGGTAGGCCTGAGTTTCGTTTGAGTGGCCAGTGTGGTTGGAAAAAGTTTCCCTTTGCAGACCACCAACCTGGGTAGCTGGTGTTGTGAGTGAAATTCCTGTCCTGGCTCTGGGCAGGTGGGAAGTCATGGCCAAGAGTGGAACACGAGTCTCCTGGGTGCAGGCTAAGAGCCTAAGCTGGAGTTACCGCTTAGGTTGGGCTGTGAGAAGTAGCTGGCTGGTCTCTGCACCGAGGGGCCAGCTCCCCACAGTGTCTGCAAAGCAGGTGGTGTGTCCCCATCCCCCTAGCAGGGCCGGTGGCCCCTGCTCGGCATAAAAAGAGAAGCTTCCTACACTTACTGATCATATTTCCCTTGGAAATTTTCTACTGCTGTTCATTCTCTGTTCCTTGGTTAGAAATTCCTGTTTGGCCAGGTTGAACCCAATCTTGTTCCTTTACTGTTAAAACACCTTTAAAGCAGTCCCTACACCTACCCCAACGGTTTGAGATAAATCATTCCTTTCTGTATTTTAACAAATATATTGAGCATTGCTTTCCTTAACATTTACTGTTAATGACTGCTGGCCTGTCTTACTCTTCTCTTCATTTCAAATACGGCAAAAAGACTTTCTTTTTAAACTAGTGACTTCCTTCCACAAAGCGCTAGTGATCCAATCAGCCAAACAAATTTTACTTCATCTTAGTCTTCAACGCTAAGGGTTTGCAAAGTCTTGATGGTGTTTGTTTGTTTGTTTGTTTGTTTGTTTTTGGTCTTTTTGAGGCAGGGTCTCTCTTTAGTCCCAGCTGGCCTGGTGGCCTGAGCTCACTAGGTACACCAGGCTGACCTTGAACTCACAGAGATCCAGCTGCCTTTGTCTCCTGAGTACTGGGATTAAAGGTGTGTGCCACCATGCCCACCTTGGTGGTATTTTTATCCAGAAAATTCTTTTCAGATAGTCTCACAGTTATTTTTAATTTTTACCTTTAAGGGAGCATATCAAACACAAGAATGACCCCAGTTACCACTTGGTATTCATAATCTGTGGCATAGCTTGGATGGTATTATTTTTATCAGAAAATTACCATTTTTTTCTATTTGGAAAGGTTATTATAGTCTTAGGTATGATTTTTATTATGTGTTAGAGCCCATTTTTCTCCAAAGGAGTCCATATTAATTTCATAATGAGAGCCAGTGAGAGAACTGGATTTGACATCCAGGTTCATTTATGCTCAATTTTTTAAAAAAGCATCTCAGTTCTATAAAGTCAAAGCTATGCTAAATTCTCCCAGATTACAGTATCCTACTAATTATGTGCTGACACATTTCTCAGCCTGTTTGCCTCCATGAGCTCCAGGGGAGAAGGCGAAGTCCTGTGCAGATTTGCCCCATGCATTATTTTATTTTTTCTTCTTTGAAAATCTCACACGTGTGTGCAGCCTCATGTGATCACGTCCACCCCGACTGAAAATCTCACACGTGTGTGCAGCCTCATGTGATCATGTCCACCCCGACTGAAAATCTCACACATATGTGCAGCATCATGTGATCACGACCACCCTGGCTGCCTCCTCCAGCCCCTTCTGGCTCCCCATGTTCCTCTTCCATCTTCATGTCCTCTTCTTGCTTTTTTTTTTTAAATCTTTTTGAGACAGGGTCTCCCTGTAGCCCCAGCTGTTCTGGAACTCGCTCTGTAGACCAGGCTGTACTTGAACTCACAGAGATCCGAGTGCTAGGATTAAAGTCGTGTGCCACCACACCCGGCCTCTTCTTGCTCTTTGAATATAACCCACTGAATCCAAAGCATGTGGAGTTCTTCCGATTTTCATCTCTTAGAAACAAGTAGATGAATACATGTGTTCATGCATTGCTTAACAAGAGAATAAGTTCTAGCCGGGAGTAGTGCCACTTTAATGCCAGCACTTAGGCGGCAGAGGCAGGTGGATCTCTGTGAGTTCAAGGCCAGCCTGGTCTACAAAGCTAGATAGTTCCAGGCCAGCTGGGCCTAAAGAGAGACCCTGTCTCAAAAAGATTAAAAAAAAATACCCCAAAACAAAACAACAACAACAACAAAATCAAGGGGATAAGTTCTAAGAAATGCATCATTACTTGCTGTTAAAAAATATTTTATCCATTCTTTGAGGATTTTATACAAGGTGTTTTGATTATAAGCAGACCCTTGTCTCTATCTCCACCCTATCTTACCCCCTCCACCACCAACTTCATGACCTCTATCATTTTTTTTAATTTTTTAATTTTTTATTTATTTCTGTATGTGTATGAATGTACTGTCTGCATGCAAGTCTGTGCACCCGTGTCGTGCAATTCTGCGGAGGTCAGAAGAGGGTGTCGGATTCCCCTGGAACTGGAGTTCTCCTGGAACTGGAGTTTCAGACGGTTCTCAGCTGCCATGTGGGTGCTGGGGATCGAACCCGGGTCCTCTGTAAGAGCAGTCAGCGCTCTTAACCACTAGGCCATCTCTCCAGCCCGACCTCTATCATTTTTTAAAAAGGTCCATTGACTAATTTATGTCCTCCATTGCTCTTGGGTATGGGTCCATCCTTTGGAGTCCGGTCCACCTACCGGGCATCACACCCTTAGAGAAAACTGACCGTCCTCTCCCAGCAGCTGCTGGTTGCCGCTGTTTCTCAGCTGGGATTGGGGCTCCCTGTCCACCTCTCCCCCAGGTGATGGGATTGTGTCCAGCTTGGGCTTGCGTAAGCCTTGTGTGTGCTGTCACACTGCTGTCAGATGAGTGACAACTCTTATCTGGGTTTTGTTACAGTGCCAGCATCACATGTGTGCTTACACAAACTGAGATGGCTGAGATAACGTAGTGGATAAACTCTTGTGGGGTTGTCATCATAAACATGGTCTGCTTTTGGCCAAAATGGTAAGTAGTACATGACTCATGTGTGTTTATGTGTGTGTGTGTGTGTGCATGTATGCACATGTGTGTGTGGATGTGTGTGTATATGTGTACGCACAAACGTGTGTGCTTTCTCAGATTTGGTAGCAGAGATAGAAGAAACAGAAATGACTTGCTTGAATACATTTCTTGGATTGAGCAAATAAAATCTTGAACCAGGTAAAATTCTGATTAAGAAAATGTTGACAATCCCTCAGGCCTGCTGGGGAATTTCGGGGTCCAACCGAAGAAGGAATGGGGGTGAGAGGCACAGAGTCAAAACAAAGACCCTGGGAATTGGGCGAATGCATACTGTCGCAGACTTGTTTATTGGGGGCAGGGTTAGGGGTTATGTACTGTTCACATTCCCACTCTCCTCTTGTCTTCTGATTGGCCCAGGTCTGCCAAGCTGCTTGTATGGTCTCACCTGCCTAGGGCAGGTTAGGTTGATGAGGGACAAGCTCTGCGCATGCATAATTCTCAGCATACTGGCTATACTACAAGAAAACTCTTCTCTATTGAGTCTGTTCCCTAGGCAACCAAAGTCTATATTTAAAAAAAAAAATCGGAATAGCATCTGTAGTGGTTAAGGTTTCATAGGTATTCTTCATTCAGGAGTTTCACAATGGAAACTGATTCATTTGAATGAAGCTATTACTGGTGAGTCATGAGAATCTGGGTCACCAGATGGAGTCCCTACGCTTTTCAAATGGTGGTTCTCAGAGTATGGTCCCTAGGCTAGCAGCAGCAACAGCACCGGGGACCTTGTTAAAAAGGTGAACCCTGTTCTTCCCGATAAGAATTCCCAATCACAAATTGATGTAGGGGAAGAGAGAGGAGAGGTAGCGTTCTATTTCACATGTCTTCCTAATGGCTCTTCTGAAGCCCATAAAAGGTTGAGAACCACCACACTGTTTAGAATTTCTTCTATTCAGGAATATTTTCAGCATGTGCATAGATATGCATACATGTGAAAGGTTCCAGGGACTTTCAGGTGGGACATTGAGATGGACTGTTGGGGATTAAGGAGTTTATTAGAAAACTTTTTTTTATTGATGCTTTGTGTGTTTCATACATCATTTTCCAATTCAGTTCAGACATATTTCCCTTTCCCTCCCCCATCCCACCCCACCCCATCCCAGATCATGCATTCTGCCGTAACTGTCCTGCATCTTTCTCTCAGTTTTTTTTTTCATTTTTTAGCAATAAGTGATAATTTATGAGTACAAGCATCCCTCAGGTAAAACCAATTTGCAGGCTGTTGTGCCCAAACCCCCACAGCCCCACCATCCAGCGGGGGGGGGGGGTTGTATGTTCAGTCAAGTTGATCAAATGAGTGTCCAGACTATATTGCTGTAGTTTCACCATTCACCCCAAT
>VZQC01009175.1:4699803-4725375 GCA_009823505.1 Rhizomys pruinosus | reverse complement strand
AAAAAAAAAAAAAGAAAGGGGCTTCTTGATTCTTTAAGCTGAAAAATGACTCCTATTGCATTGTTAAAAGCAGCCTTGCTGTTGAGAGGGAGATGTGGATTGCAATCCTGGCTCTTCTTCCTGCTGCTTAGAGAGAAGGTCAGGCAAGATAAGAGCTTTGAACAGGAGAGACGTTCTTCCTGATCTGTCTTCTACTCACTCACTAAGATAGCCATAAACTCTATGGTTGCTTTTAAAGCCATGGAAGAGGTCATCACAGGCTGTAGCTAAAAGGGAAGTTGTAAAGTTCTGAAAATGCACTTATTCAAAATGCTTCAGCTGTCCACTCGTGCGCAAGAAACAGTTGGATATGCTGGGCATGGTGGCCCACGCATTTAATCCCAGCACTCAGGAAGCAGAGGCAGGAGGATCTCTGTGAGTTCCAGGCAAGCTGGGGCTACAGGGAGACCCTGTCTCACAAAAGACAAAAAAAGCAAGAAAGCAAGAAAGCAAGCAAGAAAGAAAGAAAGAAAGAAAGAAAGAAAGAAAGAAAGAAAGAAAGAAAGAAAGAAAGAAAGAAAGAAAGAAAGAATTGGATACAAGATAGCCAGTTAAAAGGGAGAAATTTTATGTGTCTAATGGTACAGAAGCAAGAACATACCTGATTTAAGCTTTAGTTTACATATTAAGACAGTGTGAGAACCACATATAAACATTTTCTGATTGACCTACTATACTATAGCATGCACTGAAATACAAGTGTCATTCTGAGTTGAATCCAATAGGGCGGATGCCACAGACAAACAACAGGAGAGAGTTGGAGCCTGAGTTCCTTGATGGCTGGATGTGGGCGAGGGAACACCAGCCACCACTGTGATGGACTGGGGCCTCTGACCATCACTAAAGCCTGCAAGAAACCTACTTATCATAAACGCTGGGGCATTATGTTCCTGTAGTTCAGAAGAAAAGCTTCTTGCACCAAAAGCAATGAAGGTATGTATTTCAATGATTCTAGAAGTAAGACCAAATGGATACAGAAATAACAAGTCCACATGCCAGTGGAAGGGAAAAAGCAGCTTACTAACAACCAACCTAAAAATGACATTTTCTCAGTCTCTCATGCACATATTCTCCTTCAAACTTGGTCCAATGTCTCTAAGCCAAGAGCAGAAGATATGGCAAAGCTCCCAGGAAGTGAAACGATCAGGAAGATGTTTCCGAGATCTATTTGGGTGGCAAGGAAGAAGTGATCATTGACTGAGGAAATATTTGAGTCTTCTGATGTGACACCAGGTTTTTGTTCAATGATAGAATAAGAATCCTTTGTATTCTCTTGTCTATGTTGCTGGCAGAATTTTGAAGTGAATCTGTAAATAGCATTTCCAGGAGCTAGAGCTGGCCGAGTAGCAGCACTACTTACGAGGGTGGTAGGGAAGGTGGAAATCCATAATTACAAAAGCAGAACTACATTAGTCAAAAATTACAGTTTGCTAATGAGAGTAAGACCAAATGTGTCAAAGTACAATTTGACGTGCTGAGTCATTTTCAGCTCTACTACATTGGCTGCCTTGAATCTGGAAAATCTAAACCTATGGAAGTTGATAAGAGATGGCAAAGCATTTCACACATATTTTTCTAATGTTTAATATAATTGTGATATATTTTTCCATGAAAAATTGGTTGTATATAGGTTCTTTCTATGTTGAGTTCTAAAAGGAAAAATGAATATTAATTTTTAAAATATGATGAGATTATTTAAATCCATAAAACATGTTTTATGTTTTATGCACAAAACCTGGATTTAAATCTTTCCTAAGTGCACAATTCAGGGCTGGTAAGTACACTAACAGTACCATGCAACCATCATCACCATCCATCTCTAAAATTTTGATTTTTTGCTTTATTTTTATTTTATGCATATGAGTGCTTTGTCTGCATGTAATTGCATCCTGTGGATGCAATGCTTGTGAAGACCAGAAGAGGACATCAGATCTTCTGGAATTGGAGTTCCAAACGGTTGTTAGCCACCATGCAGGTGCCAGGAACTGAACACACAGGGCCCCTGCAAGAGCAGCCAGTGCTTTTTAACTGCTGAGCTATCTCTTCAGCCTCCAGAATTTTAATTTAAAAATTAATGGCCATGTTATAAATATTATTATTCAGCTACTTATAATAAAAGGGTCTCTGTGTGTGTGTGTCTGTGTGTGTGTGTGTGTGTGTGTGTGTGTGTGTGTGTGTGTTAGAGGTCAACCATGGGTCCTTCCTCAGTCACCATCCACTTTGTTTCCTTGAGACAGGGACTTGACACTGACCTAGAACTCACCAACTGGGTTACACTGACTGGCTAGAAAGCTCCAAGGATCTGTTTTTCTCTGCTCCCTCCAACTCCACCCCCAGCACTGCTATTACAAGCCTGCACCACCATTAAATGTTGGTTCTGGGGATCAAACTCAGGTCCGCATGATTGCAGAGCAAGTGCATTATTATTGCGTTATTTCTACCGCCCTAATAAAGGAAACTTTGAAGAATGTGAGTCACTCAGCAGCCTTCCTATGTAAGGAGGCCTCACCCACACACAGTAGGCAGGTTGTGCATTACTACTGAATGAGGAAGTTAGTGAGTTGTTACCAATCTCTCCATCCACTCTCTCCTGTGGGAGTACGAGTAGGGCTTGTGGAGCATGTTGTTCTATTTGGTACTAAAGAAATACTCTGGCTTTAGAACTCAGACAGGTGAGTGTGGCCAATGCCCACAAAGTGTGTTCATCACTGTTTGGTGCCTATAAAAGACCCTTGGTTTTTAGAACTCTGGCCAACCCTCTGAGGTGCTGAGGTGTACACATTCAACTTTGGGTCTCACATCAAAAATAATCTTAGGCATTTGTTCATAAACTTCCCTGGTCTGGAGCCTATAGAGATAGAAGGGTCAGAAATACAAACTGATTTGTGTTTCCTCTCTGACTGCCTGGGATTTCTGTTATGCTCAGATCTCGACCTTTGTCGGTGTCTCTGGGGTTTGATGCAGGCTCTCTGTGCTCCTAGACAGTGGCTGTGCATTCCCAGGGCCAGATGAATGAGAATGCAAGAAGTCAATGAAAATAAAAGTCCACATACTGTGTACTGAACAGCCTGTGTGTGCCAGGCACTGTGACATGGGTTACACAGACTATCTTAAACAATCCCCCGAATCATCCTCCAAGTTACAAGTTTCAGTTTTACAACTGTTTTTCAATTTACATTTTTTATGTGTAGATCCTCTGGAACTGGAGTTATAGACAAATGTTCACCACCATGTTGATACTGGAAACCAAACTTGGATCTCTGAAAGAGCAGCCGATGCTCTTAACAACTGAGCCAGCTCTCCAGCCCCCTTTCACAGCTGTTCATGTAACCTGTTCCTGCCTTGACCTTTCAACCTTACAGCCAATTTACCATATTTATTTCACTAAAGATGTTCAAGAAAGTTGGAAAAAGTTGCTGGTTATTTAACTATAAGTGACAGAGCTAGCATATGTTCTCTTGCAACAACAAAATTTTCCAATCTAGGTTCTTTTTTATATACAATATTTTATTGATGTTTTGAATATGTCATATACCATTTCTCAGTCCAATTTAGACATATTCCCCTTTCCATGCCCCCCTCCCCACCCCAGTTCATGCATTTTTCCATACATTTCTTGCATATTTTTCTTAGTCTTTTTAAAGTTTTTTTCTGTTGAGGTTTATTGTTTGGGGCAGAAGTTAACTGTTTCAGTAAGAAAACAAATGACCCACTTGAAAGATGGAGTAAAGAGCTGAACAGAGACATCACTAGTAAGGAAGTAAAGATGGCTGAGAAATATCTTAAAAAGTGTTCAAGGTGGGGCTGGAGGGATGGCCTAGTGGTTAAGAGCACCGACCGCTCTTGCAGAGGACCCGGGTTCAATCCCCAGCACCCACATGGCAGCTGAGAACCATCTGTAACTCCAATTCCAGGAGAACTCCAGTTTCAGGGGAATCTGATGCCCTCTTCTGACCTCTGTGGCATTGCACAACACGGGTGCACAGACCTGCACACAGACAATACATTCATACACATAAATAAAGAAATAAAAAAAATTTTTTTAATTTTAAAAAAAGTGTTCAATGTAACTAATAATTAAGGAAATGCCAAGTGGATAACGAAAATGTGGCACATCTACACATGGAGTACTATTCAGCAGTAAAGAAAAATGACATCATGAACTTTGGATAGAACTCATAGCAATTATGCTAAGTGAGAAGTAACACAGTCCCAGAAAAACAAATGATGAATGGTATCCGCATTTGTGGATGCTAGCACTAAATCCCTAGTTGAAAGGCAAGCTGAGCAATGTTAATGTTATATATATATATATTTTTTTTTTTGGTCTTTTTGAGACAGGGTCTCCCTGTAGCCAGCTGTCCTGGAACTCACTCTGTAGACCAGGCTGACCTTGAACTCACAAAGATCCGCCTGCCTCTGCCTTCCAAGTGCTAGGATTAAAGGCATGTGCCACCACACCTGGCTAATTTCTTTTTATCTGAAAGCAACTGTGCTGTTAATATGTGAATCCCTTAACAGGCTCTGGAATTAACTTACCACTTATTTTCAGACTTTGTAATTGCAGTGTATGGGTAGAGGGTATGTATTCATATTTTAGAGTAATATAAAATTAAAGGGAAAATGTGAACTCCTAAACATATTTTGGGAATTACCATACAGTTTATTTTCAGAGGACATAATTTTGGTATATATGCAACATATATACATATATATAAATATATAAATATATATATATATATATGCATAATATGGAGCAATACAAATGCAAGGGGTCACAGAACTGACTGAAGAACTAGAACAGTCTAGGTTCTCTTAATAGATTTATTTGGCTCACAGTTTTGGAGGTTCAAAGGCAGGCCTCCTGCATTCTTTTGACTCTAGTGAGCATCTCAAAATGGATGCCATCACAATGGTGGGGGCAAGTACAGAAAGCACCTCAGGAAAGGCCAGAGACTGAAGAGGGGCTTGAGACCCAGGAGGGGCCAGAGACTGGGGAGGGGCCAGAGACTGGGGAGGGGCCAGAGACTGGGGAGGGGCCAGAGACCAAGGAGAGGCCAGAGACTGGGGAGGGGCCAGAGACCAGGGAGGGGCGAGTCTCACACCTTTATAATAATCACTCTTGTAACTAACTGGGGTTCTGTGAAAATGACAGTAATCCACTTATGAGGACAGTGCCCACAATGAACCAGTCATCTTCCACTAGATTTCTAACAGTCTCTGATTACTCAATACAGCCACACTGGGGACTAAGACTCCAGCATATGCCCCTGTGGATGTTACACACAAGCCATATCCAATCTCAGATAGCAGAGATTCAGACTCATGCCTGCCTGACTGAGGTCTGTGTGGTTTCCCTCAGTTCTTTGTAAGCTTTTCCTTGGAGTCATCTGAACTTGATTCTTGCTAATACAGCTGATCTTTTTCAGGCTTTTAAAATGTTTTTATGCATCCTGACTCTTTCTTGCTATCCATTAGTCATGAATGAAAATGGTGAATCAGCTATTCATAGCTCATGTCTTTGATTTGCTTTGGGGAGAGACGGCCTAGTTAAAGTGTGTGGCTATTTAAAATAACTATAATTGCAAGAAGCTCTTCATCAAACCCCAATACTGTCCAGATAGGCTTGCACGTGGAAATTTGCCTTCATTAGAACCATTTGAGAAGGGGAAGGATGGGGATGCATTGACAGCAAGGTAGATGAGGACTTCAAGGTGCCCTGAAGTACTCGTTCATCTTCAATGAGCAAAAGGAGACCAGGCAGATACTGCCGTGGCTGTTTCATCACAATAAAAGATCAGTATTGGGCCTGAGGAGAGGCTCAGTCAGGAAAGTACTTTGAAGCCACAAGTTTGACACCCAGCTCCAGTGCTGTTCTTCTAGCACTGGGGAGGCAGAGACAGGAGGATCTGGCTCCCAGGCCAACTAGACTAGCTAAATTGGCAAGCTCTGAGTTCAGCGAAGGACACTGCCTCAAAAAATAACTTGGCTACTAATTGAGAAAGCAACCCAACCTCAACCTCTGGCCTCCACTTGCAGTTTGCACACATGCACTCAGACCTGTGTGACACGTGCACACACGTCACATGAACAGACAATCAATATTAATTTAGTGTTCAGGTTTTGAAAATTGTTATATTTGTGATTTAATAGACTTTACCAAAATTATTCTTTTTCTGTTTTCCTTACTTCATTAATGATAATGTGTTTCCTTTTTTAAAATATTTTATTTTTCTTTTATGTGTATGAGTACATTGCCTACATGTATGTAAGTGTGCCCATGTTGTGAGATGCCTGAGGAAGTCAGAAGAGGGTCAGGTCCCTTGGAACTCTACTTGCAAATGGTTGTCAGATGCCATGTGGGTGCTGGGACCCGAACCCAGGTCCTCTGCAAGAACAGCCAGTGCTCTTAACCACTGAGCCATCTCTCTAGTCCCCAAATAATGCATTTTTTATTGTAGAAAATTTAGAAAACATATGAAGAAAGAAAAGATGGAAGAACAGAATGAAGAAAGAAAAGGAAGGAAGAAAAGAAAGAGAAAGAGAAAGAGAAAGAGAGAAGAAAGAAAGGAAAGAAAGAAAGAAAGAAAGAAAGAAAGAAAGAAAGAAAGAAAGAAAGAAAGAAAGAAAGAAAGAAAGAAAGAAAATGATTCTGCCCCCTTGTTGGTCTCATAGAGAAAAGACCCTTGGTCCACTATTTCATTAAAGAATAGTCTGATATTAGCTTCCTCCTCTGGATTTAGCATAAAATATACATTTCTAAAACTTCAAGCCAAGAATGAATATTTGTTAAGTAAAGGACCTGTCTTAAGAAAGCTGTGTTAGGGCTGGAGAGATGGCCTAGCGGTTAAGAGCGCCGACCGCTCTTACAGAGGACCCGGGTTCGATCCCCAGCACCCACATGGCAGCCGAGAGCCGTCTGAAACTCCAATTCCAGGAGAACTCCAGTTCCAGGGGAATCCGAGACCCTCTTCTGACCTCCGCGGCATTGCACGACACGGGTGCACAAACCTGCATGCAGACAGTACATTGATACACATACCGAAATAAATAAAAAAACTTAAAAAAAAAAAAAAAAAGAAAGACGAAAGCTGTAGCTATTTTTAAGTATACCCTTTTAAACTGCAAACCTTACAGAGTGGATTTAATGACTATCTTCTCTCCAAGCTTTGGCCTTCTCACAGCCTGGCATGAAAACCTGCTTAAAGACTTTTCAATATCTAGCTCTTTTTTTTTTTTTTTTTATGAGTACAAGCATCCTTCATGTAAAACTAATTTGCAGGAAGTTGTGCCCAAACCCACACAGCGCAAGGCTCCCCACCATCCAGCTGGAGGGGCAATTGTAAATAAGTGTCCAGCTATATTGCTGTAGTTTCACCATTTCTCCCCAATAGCAGCCCTTACATTCTACCACGCCCCCTCTTCCGCAGGTTGTTCCCTAGGCTTAGAAAAGGGGCACAGGTGGATGAGAGGTAAAACAGTCCACTCTCTCTGGAGCTGTTGACTTGGACTCTGGTCAATTCTGGCTGTTTCCTTTCATGGGCTGACAGTTTGTCCAGGAATAACCTTTCAATCCTACTAATGAAGCACAAGCAATTAGATATATAGGTATTTAAACAGTACTAATTGTTATGGTAGGTTACTTTGGTATAGACACAGATGTTTGGATGGTATGCTGATCCATGAATTACATTTTTTTTCTGTAAAAGATGACAAGGTCTTACTGTGACTTATAACATATCCTAACCACTAGAGGATGTAAGCTTGTGGCATCAGCCATGGGGTTATTCCTCCAAGGAGAGAGCTAATAGCCAATTAGACAATGTCACTGTTATCTGAAAATAACTGTCCTCTTATATTGTAGAATCCCTTAAAAAATAAAGGAAAAGAAAAAAGAAAGCTGTGAACCTTAGCAGTTTGCATCATCTAGGATTATGAGAGCTAAACTTCAGGTTTGGCTTCCAGGTCAGTTCCTGCTCCATTGCTCCAAGTCCTGTATCTGAAATATGCCCTGCTAAGGGTGAAGGCCAGTCAACAGTCCAACCCAGCCTTAAAGCCTAATAACCATAACAACCAGCACAGCAATGAACCCCTGTTCGTGCAGCATGGGGACTGTCATCTGGGGTGTAATCAACAGCTACCCAATTGGACTTAAAGCCTTCTCAATGGGAGTAAACTCATGTTGGCACTATAATTGTGGCCAAATGCACATGGCTGGAGAGGACGCAGGTCCTAGAGAAGACCCTGGCTCTGTCATAACTCTAGGCAAATGAAATTTCTTACCATAAGCTAAACATGGATCCTTAGATTTATAAGCAAACATATTGTGCACCACTCATCAAGGAAGCTTCTCATTGCAAAAGATGGAGGCTACTGCAGAGTTCCACAACTGGTCACGCACTGAGAATATACCACTGAGAGATGTCCAGTCATGGTGACACATCTACAGTTGAACCTCTGCACCTAAGGTTCATGAAACATAGCAGAGAGAGGGGTAGAGAGAAAATTAATACATCCTTCAACCCTCACCAGTGAAGCTTCCTTACACAATAGAGTGCAATGCACACAGTAGGCCACAACTGGCCAAGTTTTAAAGAATAAGAGACTGCAGAGTGTGTATCCCTGGATAGGGCCCATCCATAGCTCAGAGACCATTTCAGAAGATGGAGTAGAAAGATTATAAGAGCTAGGGCTGGTTCCTGAACGCAGGGAAGCAGAGGATTTCAGACCACCAGAAGTGTGCACATGTGAACTTGTGGCAGTGGTGGCCTCAAGCACAGGACCCATGCTGACTCACTTAAACAAGAGTTCAGAGGGGAGAAGAGAAATGAGTGGCAGGCTGGCCCTAGACTGAGAAATATTGGAGACTGGCTGCTACTGGGAGAGGGAGAGTGTGCCTTACATACGATCTCTAGATGGGCTGACTATACTCCAGTGGATGAATTTGCATTTAAGGCCGTCTGGGTACAAATACTTGACTGGACAGGACTTACCATGTCTAGCAGAATTTATGAGGTCTGGGGGCAGGTGGGAGGGGCATGGATGGGGGAGGGGGTCCAACATGATTAAGAACTGTTCTATGAAAGTACAAAGGTTAAATGACAAAAACATTTTAAAAATTAACTCTCCTGCAAAAAAGAATGCTATGAACCTTGAGAGCTTGTAACTAATTTGTAGTTTGTAGTTTTCTTTCTCTATATCCTAATGATAATTTACCACAAAAATAAACTAGCAAGCTTCTTGTTTCAATTTTATTTGTATTCATCTTTAAAAGCTGATTTGGAAATTACATTGAACTTCATACATTGGACTGTATCTATTATTGGTTGATTTTCAAAATTCTCATTCCCCACATCTCTTTTAAAATAGCACATATTCATTTATTTCCAGAATTGAAAACACTGTATCTTTGGGAGATTGTGTTAGCATGCATGCAGTGCCCAAGACAGGGTCTCCTGTTGATGAAAAGAGGGCCACACAGGCAGTGCGGGGTGTTTGTCCATTACATTCAAGTGCTGCTTAAGCAATTGCAGCTGCAAAGGTGGACACAGAAGCCACAAGTCATCCAGTCTTCCTGCCTATCATGTGCTCTTTAAACCTGTGCTGCTTTGTGAAACACCCAAAGGCAGACGGCACGTGTCTTTTTAACAGTAGATTAAGAAGATGTGCTTTAGTAAGGAAAGAACTAATAACCTGTGTTCAAGAAGTAAATTTACAATAATTTTCAGTGTGTTTACTCATGTGATTCTGCCTGCATGACACTATTAATTTCCAGGTTGACCCAGGTAGAAAATTTATAGCATTGTAATTTCAACAGAATATATATATTTCAAAACAAATATATTTTTTCTTGGTACATTGCTCTATCTGCAGGACATAAACTAGTTCTTGACACAATGGACATACAGTGGTTTACCCTGCCCCTTTCTGCAGTTTCTTTCTTGGCTAATGGACTCAGTACCACACTCAGATTTGATTCCACCTTTTCCTTCACACCTAATCCAACTTCTCACTCTACCTATCAGATTTGCCTGTCAAGGAAACGGCTCTTCTTCCCATGTGCCTCTTAAGAGCACACTCATTTGATATAATGTGGAAGTCCTTCTTAAGACTGGGGGCCACACGGGCATGTCTAAGATGTCTAAGAGATGAGTCCTTTCCTTTACATGACAGAATATCACTGAGAGTCAGAGCTCTTCCTTTGAAAAGGAGTCTACAGCGGCCAGAGTGTGTGAAGTTACCTAGGACAGACTAGTTCAGTCACCTTTCTCCAATGTACCATGAAACTCTCATTCTGTGCTGTGCTGCGCCTAGGAAAAATAGGCATAGCAAAAATAACATCCAGGTCCTAGCACTCAGGAGGCAGAGACAGATGGATCTTTGTGAGTTCAAGGCTAGCCTGGTCTACAGAGTGAGTTTCAGGACAGCTGGGGCTACAGGGAGACCCTGTCTCAAAAAAAAAAAAATACCATCCAGGAAATTTTAGGTTAGATTACCATTTGTTTACATTGGGAAACTGTAAGGGGCAGTGACGGTCCATTTTTCCTCTCAAATCACTTAAAATACAACTCCTTTTCCCTCAGACTGTGTTACACTGTCTGTCTGGAAGGGAGAGGATAACCTGTTCAAAGCCCTGGAAGAAACTCAGCACATCAGAGGGCAGGCTTCAGAGGTCACCATGAATGGAAAATGGGGGTTACACGGATCGTTGGATCCTGGCAAGGGAATGTTTTGATAGATTAAGACTTTACTTTATGTCAACGAAGGCCCTGAAAGTTCTGACTCAGCAAACCTCAAAAAAACACAGCCACTGAAGAAAGAGGAAGTCACATTTGGGGGAGAAGTGATGGAGACTGCTGATATTTCACTAAGTAGATAAGGAGACCAAAAGCAACAGACCACAGCCACAGCCCACACATTTACCTTCACCATCTGTAGGATTTGAATGTCCTCTTGGCCTCATGCTCTAAACAATCTTTCCCCAGTTGGTGGTGCTATTTCGGGACCAGATGGAGCCTTTAGTAGGCGGGACTTTCAGAGATGTAACCTGAGCCCTGTTTTCCGGCAGGCTCTCTGCTTCTGAGTCCATTGCCTGTGATCAGCCTCCACCATACGTGTCCACCACTGTGAACTGCACCATTTTGCAATGCCTTCCTGCAGTGCCTTCCCCGCTGTGATGAACTGAAACTGAAGCCATGAGCCAAAATCAATCTTCCCTCCCTTAAGTTGTTCCTGACAGGTATTTTGATCACAATGACATAAAAGTAACTAATATTGCCATCCATCAATGAAACTCATTGATTATAACTCATAATTAATATCACCATACAATATTCACTATATTACAAGAAATTTAAGTGGAGAAATGACAAGTTTTATTTATGTTCTTGTAATAATTATTTTGCTTTGTAATGAAATCAATACCTTTAAAAGGCCTAGATGATCTTTCAAACAACCCTTATAGAACATGAATATTTATATTTTGAATAAATACATTATTCCTCAACACTGTTTCCCTTACAGTTTGTTAAATGGGAGAATCAATGTCCTCTACTTTAAGAATATAAATTTAGAGACCATTACTAACATTAGAAATGACTCTCACATTACAGGGAAAAGATGCCTTCAACTTAAAAATTCTGGTTGCTCTAATGTTGGAAAGTATCCCTTTCCTCTGCTTTTGCTTGCTCTTCAAAACTGAGTTAACTTGTTATCCTCCTGTGCTCTGCCCAAAGTGGATCAGTAGATGGTCCCAACCTTCTTCAGAGGATATTTTTGCTCTTTTCCATTCATTTTACTTGGTTACCTGGCAACCTCACCAATAGGTAGGTTCAAGAAAAAATAGGCTCAGAGGTTAAGAACCCTGGTTGCTCTTGCATAGGACCTGGGCTTGATTCCCAGCATCCACATGGTGACTAAGAACTGTCCATAACTCCAGTTACAGGGAATCCAACACCCTCTCTTCTAACCTCTGTGGGTATTGCATGACACAGGTGCACTTACATGCATGCAGGCAATATACTCATACACATAAAATAAAAATAAAATGTTTTTAAAAAGTGATAAAACTCAAGTTGGCCTAACTTCACAAGATACTTAGCACTCAAGTCATGGATTCAATGGGAAGAGGAAAGAATATGTTTTAAAATATTTATTTTTAAAGTGTGTGTGTGTGTGTGTGTGTGTGTGTGTGTGTGAATATGTACATATGAGTGCAGTGCCCATGTAGGTATGAAGAGGATATCTGGATCCACTACTGATGGAGTTACAAGCGTTTGTGAGCTGCCTGATGTGGTTTCTGGCAATTGATCTCATGAACTGCTAAACCATCATCTCTCCAGGCACAAGAACCTGCTTTTAAAATGTGACGAGCACTTGAGGGCACAGAGCTCACATTGGGGATTTCCCAGGACCACCTGAAGTGGGCTAAACAGGTATATCTACCCTCACCCCCCACCCCACCCCTGCCAACTGAAATTGCTGAGGGAGTGTCCAAGTGGATTCTTTGGAGAACCTTCAGGACAGAAAGGGAAGAGTGAGTTAGACTTCTGATAGAAAGCCTAAAACATAGACAAGTCAACACTCCATAAGCAAGGAGAACAACAAATAAATCAATCAAACAAACAAACAAACAAGGAAGTCTGAAGGAGGCAAGCAAAGCAAGCCTTCAACACAGTGAAGAGGCATTTGGCATACACATGGGAATATAGGCAAAGAGAGACCCACATGCCAGGGACATGATGAAGGGACAACATGGGAAAGGTGCAGGATAATCCCACACCACGCTCTACCAACCCTGTGGGAGATTCCTACAGTGGGATTCCCCCTGGGGATGGCCCAGGACACAGATCTTAGAGGAAAATTGCAGACATATTCAAAGAAATCAGCAAATATAAAGAACAAGTCAGAGAACCAAGGAGAGAGAATGAAAAACTCAAGAAAGACCTAGAGGGAGAGAATGACAAACGCCAGAAGGAAGTGGAAACTCTGAGAAGATCCCATATTGAAATAGAAAAGGAAACCAGCCGGGCCTGGAGGCGCACGCCTTTAATCCTAGCACTTGGGAACAGAGGCAGGCAGATCTTTGTGAGTTCAAGGCCAGCCTGGTCTACAGAGTGAGTTCCAGGACAGCTTGGGCTACAAGGAGACCCTGTCTCGAAAAGACAAAAAAAAAAAAAAAAAAAAAAAAAAGGGAAAACAACCAGTGAAGCAAAGAGCTACAGGAAGAGGTTGAGAAGCACCAAAAGGAAGTGGAAAACTAAAGAAATCATTAAGATGAAATGAAAAAGGAAATCAAACACTCGTCCAATCAAGAGGAAAGGAATGGAAAAAGCTTCAGAAGTAAGATGGAGGAAGCAGAACAAAGAATATCAGACCTGGAAGATAACATAGAACAGCTAAAAACCTCAAGGAAAGATTATGAAAAATTTTAAAATACACAAAAGTGGAACAACCAGGGAAATTGAGATGGGACACTATAAAAAGATCAAACCTCACATCATAGGGATAGAGGAAGAAAGAGAATCCCAAGAGAATGGTATTGATCAGATCTTCAACAGAATAATAGATGAAAATTTCCCCAACTATAAAAAGAAAACCAATTCAAATACAAGAAGCACATGAACTCCAAACAGACAAGACCAGAAAAGAAATCTCCACGCCATATCATAATTAAAATGCTATACACCCAAAACAAAGACAAAATTCTGAAGCCACAAAGAAAAAGAACAAGTTACATATAAGGGAAACCCACCAGAATTAAAAACTGACTTCTCAGTGAAAACTATGAAAGCAAGAGAGAATGTGGAGACAAAGCATTCCCAGAGTTAAAGGACTATAGATGCCAACCCAGGTTACTATACCCAGCAAAAATGTCGATTATAGTTGAAGGAGAGAGAAAAATCTTCTATGACATAAATGAGATGATAGAATACATATCTGGAAAACCAACCCTTCAGAGAATGATTGAAGCAATTCAAAGGACAGAAGAAAGGAGCAACTATCCCCAGAGACCTAGAAAGGAAATTATAAAAATAACTGCGAAAGTAGAAACCTAGACCAAAAAATGCATATGGATAATAAGGTGGAAGAAGCAACACACATCTTTCAGTTATAACCTTAAATATTATGGAATAAAACTCCCAATTAAAACCATAGACTGGGAGAATGGAATTAAGGAGACAAGAACTCATCGTATAGGCTGTTACAAGAAATACATTCTTACCTAAGGATAGGCAACACACTGTAGAAGGTGAAAGGATGCGGGAAGGAAATATATTCCAAGCAGAATAGGTACAAAAAGAAAGCAGTCTATTGTATCTTTAATATCAGACAAAATAGACTCAAACATAAAAGAAATCAGAAGAATGACAAAAGGCCATTACATTTTTTATCAAAGGCACAATTAAACCATGAAGATTTCACAATCATTGAATAATATATGCAGCCAAACTCTGGTGCATCAAACTTTATAAAGACAATTCTTCCAGGACTCAAGGCTCGAGATTAACCCCAGTACACTCATAGTAACGGGACTTCAACCCCACTGAAGCGTTTGGACACGTCAACCGTGACTAAAGAATAACCAGAGAGTCATCTGGGCTGAATGATAGTGATACACAAAGATGGACCCAACAGGCATCACTGAATATTCCACTAATACCAGACGAATACACTTCTTCAGCACCCATGAACATCTCCAAATTGCACCACTATACTGGGACACAGAAGAAAGCTCTGCAAGTAAAAAAAGATTAAATAATTTCATAGCATTCTGTGCAGACCACAGCTGCAATAAAGCAATATCAACACCAGGATAAAGCATACTGTCTACAAACCATTGGGACTTGAAACACATTCCTGATTAATGAATGGCAAAGGAAGAGAATAAAGAAAAGAAATGAAAAGCATTCCTGAAACTAAATGACAATGGATTTGATCAATACAACACAACATAGAAACATATGGGATACTTAAAACAGTAGTCCTAGAACTGGGTTACGAAGGGGCGCATTCTTTAATCACACTTGGGAGCAAGAGGCAGGTGGATCTATTTGAGTTCAAGGACAGCCTAAGCCATGGTCTACAACAAGAGTGAGTTCCAGGAGCAGCTGGGGCTACAGGGAACCCTGTCTCGAAAAGGACCAAAAAAAAGGAAAAAAAAAAAAAAAAAAAAAAAAGCAGCCCTAAGAGGGAAGTTTATAGCCCTGGGTGCCTACATCACTTTCCCTGGATGGGTAATTTCCCTTAAAATGCAAAGGAAGCAAGCAATGTCTACCACCTATCCGTTATAATAGCTATATTCCTTTCTTTCACTTTCATTGCTTTGATTACCACTTATACATGATTGGCTTTGGAATTTATATTTCAGCACAAAATTTTCCTCTGAGGTCCAGGCCTTCTCAACTGACATCTCTGCATGGGTCTTAGAATCCCCTTCAATTTAATGTCTCAATATGCCCATGGATGGTCTTTGATCTTTCCCATGTAACTTCCATATTCCCTGAAGAATCCAAGGATTCTTCAAATCACTCTTGGAAAGTCTTTTTCCACTAACTCAGTTCATTACCAGATCTTAATAATTTGGTTTCTAGAGTGTTTCTGAAATCTATGTACCTATGTCAATCTTCACCACCACCTCCTTTATCCAAAAGATCAGACTTACCAACAACCAGTCAACTTAAATCCCTGCACCTGCTCTAGCAATTCCATTCTATATCCAGTTACACAGCTTTTAAAAACACAAATCTGAACATACCATTCTAGTGTTATTCACTGGCCTGTAAGAGCTACTAATTGGAACTAGAGAGAACTTTTCTAAATGGAGTCCTTATTATGAATTTCATAACATGTTTTGTTTTTTTCTTAAACAGAAGGTCAGGAGGAGTTTTCAACTGGATGTGACCACTATAGTTGACTATAGTTTGTATTCAGTGGCTTTTACAGAATAGGCAATTTCCCAAAACTATGGACAGTATTACTGGTCACTAATTACTTTAAAATTTCTATGTAATTAAACTAATTTCATTCATGATAAACCTGCTTCAGTGACCCATATGTAAGGACTTAACATGTTCAGTCTCAGAGTTGCCTAGACTTGTGATAAGTTCCATTGAGATAGGGCCCATCTATTTCATTCATTCTTTCATTTAGGTGCACGGGTTATGAGCAGAAGACTCGGTACAGGTACAGATTCTGAGATGAGATATTTTGTAATTTGATGATGTGGATGTGAGGTCTCCACTGATTCAGTTCCTTCAGTGGTGCCGTGTAGTTCTTTTGTAGTGTGTCTGTCAATTTAACTGCTACAGAACTGTTTTCTACTGAATTCCCTCCATGGCTCTGGATTCTCCCCAGAAGAAATTTTTGTGAGATTTGGAGAGAGAGAGAGAGAGTGAAGAAGCAAGGCTGGTGTGTGTCCCTGTGTGTTACTGCAGCCCAGGCACAGTGCCACAATCCTGCTGGCTCGCCTTGTTGGCGCGCACAGCTCTGCAGCTCCGTCATATCTTATCTTTCACTTCCCAGAATGCCCAAGCCCTGTGCATGCGTAGCAATAAAGCAAAAGGCACAGCCCTTCCTTCATTATTTTATGTCATCGAAGTGGGTATGGCTAGGGACAGATGTGGATTCTAATTCTTCCTTCTTCCCTACTTCACATTCAGCTCTTTTCTGCCATCAGCCCCAGCAGTCAGCAGACAGGCTTTGTACAAGCCATAGACTTCATGCAAGTACAGTTGCTTAAGATCAAACTCCTATAGTATATTGCTTATTCCACACCATTATTAGCTATTATGCTTCTTGGATTGGATTTTAACTCACATGTTCCTATATAGCATTGAACCTAAGACAATTTAAGGAATTTATTTCTTTATTGTTCCTCCCAAGGTGCAACTGGCAACCTATTTCCCTCAGAGGAGACCAATTCCAAGCTAGTGATTTTTTTTTTTTTTTTGGTCTTTTCAAGACAGGGTCTCCCTGTAGCCCCAGCTGACCTGGAACTCACTCTGTAGACCAGGCTGGCCTTGAACTCACAAAGATCCGCCTGCCTCTGCCTCCCAAGTGCTAGGATTAAAGGCGTGCACCACCATGCCCGGCTCAAGCTAGTGATATTAAAGCAGTGTAGTGCAGTTGGAATTAAGTGCATTATTTCACATGCCAAGGAGATTCAGGAAATCTAAGATTCGCTCTTTTCTCTGTGGACTTGGGCCTAGCCCTTTACCCTCATCTATTGTTCTGTCATTTTTAAAATAAAGACAATAATGCTCTAGTTAGAGTCCTCCAGAGGGACAGAACCAATAGGGCACACACACGTGAGATCTATCATAAGAAATTGTCTCTTTCCGTAAGAGCACGCACCTCCTCCCTGGCTCTTGCAATCTTTCTGTGCCCTCTTCCCCATTGGTCCCTGAGCCCTGAGTGACTGAAGCTTAATATAGGAGTCCTGTCCACCTACATTCTGCAGACTCCTAAACTCCACGCTTTGGTAATTTGTGACCTTTTGTGTTCCTGGCCCTCTGTTGCAGGAGGGAGCTTCATTAATGAGAGCTGAGAGATTCATTAGTGTCCTCTTTATTTCCTGTTCTATGTTGTGTAAGCCTTAGGAGTTTGAGGTGTTGATGTGCCACTTAGGCTTGGGCAATTCACAGACAATGCCTGTGTGTGACCAGTTGTGGAAGAGGTGCATGACCACATGGCAATAAGAATTGTGCAAGCTCTGGGGATGTCACGCGCAGCAGTCTCGCCGGCAAGAACTTCACGCGGACAACAGGATTCTTCTGTGGTAATATTTATTGTGCACAGCTCTTTTGTGAGAAGGACCCCGAAATGGGGCAGAAGCACTGCTTATATAGTAGTCCAGAGGGTTCGTGTATGCTCTGGATTGGTGCAGTGTCCTGAAGCCTCATTAGCATGCCCAAGGCGCGGGCCCAGAGAGTAGTAGTCATGCGCAGTTTGTCTAATGCAAAGGCAACGGCGGGAAGCGGCTTGTAGTGACTCAGGAAGTCAGCGCCATCTTAGGGCGTGGTACAGCACACATTGTTTGTGTGGTAGGCTGCCAACATGGGGACCCTGTTTCTATGAACCTTCAGCAATGGTGTCAGCATGCACAAGACCCATGCAAACTCAAGCAGAGACAGCCCAGCATGGAAGTGGGGAAATGGGCAGCAGATCCCAATCTGAGTTGAAGGAATATTGGCAGCCGGTTACTATTGGGTGAGGAAGAGCTGATCTTCTTAAAGTGAGGGCTGACTCTAGATGGGCTGACTAGACCTCAGTAGATGAACTTGCACTGAGGAATGTCTGGAGACACTAACTTGACACAGTGGGCCTTGGCACAAATGACAGAGTGTATAAATTCCATTTGGAAATCTGTGGAAGTGTGCTAATGGTGAGGGGGTATAAACATGATTAAGATGAGATGTTCTGCAGGGTATGGTGGCACACGCCTTTAATCCTAGCACTTGGGAGGCAGAGGAAGGTGGATCTCTGTGAGTTCAAGGTCAGCCTGATCTACGGCATGAGCTCCAGGCCAGCTGGGACTAAAGGGAGACTCTGTCTCAAAAATATTAAAAAAAAAAATGAAATGTTCTGTATGAAATATACAAAAATTCAATTAAAAAATGGACAAAAAATAAATTGTCTCACATGATTGTGGAGCTGAGAAATTCCATGGTCTCTCAAGCCAGAGACTTGGGAGAAGCAGCTTCTCAAGCCCAAGAAGAACTGCCACTGTGGTAAATTTCAGTCTGAATGCAGAAGACTAGTGTTTCAGCTTGAAAAGAGTCAGAGTGAATTCTCTCTCACCACTTGCCACTGTGTTCATGCCTCTGTCAGTCGCTAACAAAGTAGAGTCAGAATATGCCATGAAAAAGATTTCACTTTCAAATACCTCTAACAAGACTTACCACGAGTCATTCCTATACAGAGACTCCTAACAAGACTCATAACAAGAACCTTCTCAAAGCTCTAGATGCCAGTAAATTCCACAGGAACCCTTGCTTAGCAAGGGCCTTCCTGGCAGTAAGCTGTTAGGACCAGGTCAGAAAGAAGTTAATCAGACAGAAAGGGTTAACCATGCAGGAGCAACTCTCTAGTTGAAGCAGGTCTGGTTCCCATAGTTACTCCCTCCCACCTTGAGTTTTTAGTTCCCAGAGCTACCTGAGGTCAGGATGAACTTGCCCAGCCCTGTAGGAGTGCTTCTCACCCCCTAAGGAGCCCATTACTCTCCAAGGGGCTTCATACTGTTAAACACAACCATTGTTTCAAACAAAGGGGTACAGAACAGGTGGACTGATCAATGAAAGACTGCCTGGTCTGCAACCACCAAGACCCCACCAATCAGAGAAAGGGTCACCGTAACCCCAGTGGAAATCCCCTAACTGGGAATAAAAGTGGGAAAGGATTCGACCTTGGACCGCTGCCCTCCAGTCCCTTGGGAGTGTGCTCGGCCCGACGCGTCGATCTGTCTCTGTCACTGTCGCTGTGTTATATTCTGTACTTTTTCCTTGATATAATGTTCTTTTTTTTTTATTATGTGTATGAATATATTGTCTGCATGTAGGTTTGTGCACCTGTGTCGTGCAATGCCTCGGAGGTCAGAAGAGAGCGTCGGATTCCCTTGGAATTGTAGTTCTCCTGGAATTGGAGTTACAGACGGTTCTCAGCCGCCATGTGGGTGCTGGGGATTGAACCCAGGTCCTCTGCAAGAGCAGTCGGCACTCTTAACCACTAAGCCATCTCTCCAGCCCGTAATGTTCTTTTATTAAAGCTTTTCCTCTACAGTTTTTGGCCTCTCGAGAGATTCTTTGGTAGAGTGGCATTTCTAACCCAACAAAGCCAGCACCAAAACAACTTCTTTGTCTTTTGACCCTTGTGACATTTGATTCTGAAACATTTATGTGTGTTTCTTTGGGGTTTTGGAAAATTAATTTTTAATTTAATTTTTGTGAATTTCATGCAATATACTTTGATCATACTATAACCCCCCATATCTGCACCTCCCATTTTAACCCTACAAAATGTCTCTACTCTAATATGTAATATATTACATATAAATATATGTATATATATTTTAAGGTCTATAGAGTCAGCAGAGAAGATTCCTTGTGCAGCATAAGGTGAATAGAACAGGCAGAGAACTCTTGCAGAGTAGTGAATTAGAAACATTATCTGAGTATTTCAGCCAGTACACCCTTTAAAGAATATCCTTATATCTTAAGGATACCATGTGTCGAGTAACTTTTTTTCAGTTTTCTTTTTTTTTTTTAAACTTTGTTTATTTTTATATGTGTATGAATGTACTGTCTGCGTGTAGGTCTGTGCACTCGTGTCGTGCAATGCCGCGGAGGTCAGAAGAGGGTGTCGGATTCCCCTGGAACTGGAGTTCTCCTGGAATTGGAGTTTCAGACGGTTCTCGGCCGCCATGTGGGTGCTGGGGATCGAACCCGGGTCCTCTGCAAGAGCAGTTGGTGCTCTTAACCGCTAGGCTATCTCTCCAGCCCCTTCAGTTTTCTTTATCATTCAAGAATGAGCTCTAGGCAGAAACACGATAGCGACACAGAGTAGAGGAGAACAATAGCTAATAAAGATCCTCTTCAGCTGTTGACAAATACCATTGGTGAAATGGATTCAACATTGGTAGGTAAGTATCCCTGCCATCACACGCACACACACACACACACACACACACACACACACACGCACACGCACGCACGTGCACACACATGCACACACACGCACACATGCATGCACGCACGCGCACACACGCGCACACACGTGCATGCACACACGCATGCACACACACGTGCACGCACACACGTGCATGCGCACACGCACACACATGCGCACACACACACACACGCACACACATGCACATGCACACATGCACACACACGGACACACGCACACACGCACACATGCACACACACATGCACACACGCACGCGCACACACGCACACAGACACACACACACGCACGCACACATGTACACACACACACACACACTTTCTTGTTCCATCATGATACATGGATATCATACTTTGTAAATGATAAATGCTTCTAGGCTATTTGATTTGTTCAGCTCAATGAGCAAAATTTTCCTTATTTATTTATTTATTTATTTACTTATTTACTCTTGTTAGAAATGATTCTGTCTGCACCTTTCCAAACTTTTGATTGCTTATTAAAGGCAGATGGAGAAGCAGACATGTTGTGGGACACAGATCTCTAACCCTCAGAGGGTTCCCATCAATACAGAGAAAAAGATAACTCTGTGCTAATGCATTGCTCTGACATTTGGTTGAAGGACATTTGTGGTCTAGAACACCCAAAGGTGCCATTATGCTATGGCTTTTTCAAATAATAGGAGAAGAAGGAATTTCAGGGCAAGTTGAGGCCTTGGTACAAACTAATTAAAAAGCAGCCACAAGGAAGAGAGATGAGAATCCTGACCAGTGTGGCTACAGGGGATTCATCCTGCTTAATTGTGTCCCAATGCGGCTGGTTCTCCGGAACAAAATCATGCTTCATAGTTTAAATATCAGGAATTTTATCACATACTCATGAGCATTTCATGGGTGAAAGAAGTCATTTTTAATAGCATATTTTAAAGATGGAATTAAACAATGGCCCTAACAGAAATTCAATAGCCTCAGGTTATCATAAGAAAGATGATAAAATATTCATTTCTTTGTAATTAGTCTGAGTTAGAGGTAAAATGAGGAAAAGGAGCCTGTAGCTTTGAAGTACTCATCTGAAAAGATATGTTCTGTATGAAAGCCAGTGTAAATGGTGCTGTGTTTGATAAAGACAGCAAGGTCACACTGCACATTGCAGTTACCGTCTGTTTCCCTGAGTTTCAGTTTGTCAGCCAGCGCACGCCACTGACTAGCGCCACTCTGCTAATCCACACTCTACTGTCGTCTCTGCTCTGTGGGTTCTGGTTTTCACAGTTTATTTTACCATTATGCAGCTCAAAGGAAAAATCCTTTGAAACCCAAGCTGCATCATTCTTCCCCCAATAATTATGGAACATTGAAGGTTGAGGCTCAGATGCTGCACTCTAAATTAGCATAGGCAATCTAAGAGTAGGTCTACTTATCCTTGGACTCCGATTTGACAACCAGTCATTCAGAGGACGGATGATTATTTTTCATCTTGAGGAGATACAGGGAGTTCAGTGGAGAGTCAGGAGAAGGGAGAAAGCAAATGGCTTTTCTGTTTTTCTAGTTCTCAGTGTTCTGAAGGTGGATTTTGAAATAAATTTTCATAATACTAAACATACCCATATATAGATGAAATATTTTAAATTGTTAATTTTTTTGTGCTGATGACTCAAACCAGGGCATCACACATGCAAACCACATGTTCTTCCATTGAGCTATAAGCCAAGCCAAGTGCAATTAATTTATTTATTTGTGTGTGTATGCATGTGTGTGTGTGTGTGTGTGTGTGTGTGTGTGTGTACACTCGCATGCCAGAGTATACATTTGGAGGTCATAGGAAAACTTGAAGGAGTTGGTTGCCTCCTTCACTATGCGGGTTTCAAGGATTGAACTCAAGTAGATAGACTTAGCAGCAAGCACCTCTTCCCAGGGAGCCATTTTGCCAGCCCCAAATGAAATTTTAAAAAGAATCATCTCTAGGATGGGGAGATGGTTCAGCTGTTAAGAGCACTGACTGCTCTTGCAGAGGACCTGGGTTCGATTCCCAGTACCCACATGGCAGCTAAGAACATCTTTAGTGCTGGGTAGAGGCAGGTGGATCTCTGTGAGTTCAAGGCCAGCCTGGTCTACATAGTGAGTTCCAGGACAGCTGGGGCTACAGGGAGACCCCTGTGTCAAAAAAGACTTCCTAAATAAATAAATAAATAAATAATCATCTCTTTGTACCATATTTCTGAAAGGTAATGTAGAATTGGGAATGTGTATCAAGACACTCACAATGTTCACAAAATTTGACTCATCGCCCTAATCTGAGAAATCTTCTCTAATGAAATATTCAGAGATGTGGACAAAAATCTGTGACAAAGGAAGTCTATCAGAGTGCTATTCGAAACAATAACTTAGAAAAAAAACCCTTTTAAGGGAAAAATAATTAATTAAATTTATTTAATCTATGTAATAAATCATCTGCCACCATCAAAATTAGATTTTATAAGAATATTTAATGTTATAAGAAACTACTTAATGTTTAATATTCAGTTAAGATGAATAGAAATAATTTGTATTATCTAAATTATGGAATTAAAAAAACCCACCAAAAAATGTATATGGCCAGGCATGGTGGTGAAAACATTTAGTCTCAGCACTTGGGAGACAGAGGCAAGTGGATCTCTATGAGATCAAGGCCAGACTGGTCTACATAGCAAGTTCCAGGCAAACAGACCCTATCTAAATATTATATATTTATTTATGTGTGTGTGTGTGTGTGTGTGTGTTTTAAATGGTGTGCTTCTTCTAAATATCATGGCATGGAAAGGAAAGCACCCACACAAATACACAAGCATGTTTATTATGGCCTTATTTCAGAGAACTAAATAAAACAAAGAGAAGCACTACAATTATTCATCAGCAAGGCAGTGGCTGAATAAATTACAGTATATTGCAGAATAAAATGTTATGCAGTCACTTGAGAGCTATTATTAAGAAAAAGCAAGATTCAAAAATATATGCATGTTCCAACTTCTGCAAAATCATGACAAAACCTCTCTATGGGTATATTTATATTAATATATATGGTGCAAATGCTTGTGCGTTATGTGTTCATTTAAGATTATGTGAACATAAATAATAATACTGTAGATATACAGTAGGTTGTTAATATGACTAACTTGCCGTCTGTGAAGAGATAATGTAGATTGGGAGGGTAATACATGGAAAGGAAAATTGAGCCAAAATGAAACACTGCATTTACAAATCAGAATGTATGATATGATCACACACATGCTGAATTTATGAAATGTCGTATATGATCTTGTTATACATATAAATATTTTAAAAGAAAAAATAACAAGCGGAGAAGTGAGTGTCACTCTTGCTGGTCAGGATCGTTTTGGTGCAGTTGTGCCATGATGTGGCCATAAACATTGTGATTTGACATTGGAAATGGAAAATAAAATAAAGCAAGAATGCAAGACCATTCTGCAGAGGGACAGAGCAGCGTGCGCGCTGCGGTTAGATAAATAAAACTGAGTTAAGCAAACCTGATAAACCTGCTCCTGGAGACCATAAAGAAGTCGCCAGGGAATTACTAGTAGAAAAAATGAAAACAGAAATTAATAAAACCACCACTGTGAGGCACATTTGTTAAAAGCCAGATTCAAGACTCTCCTTAAACTTCACCACAGAGGGAAGCACAAAACTTGAACAGCGTTTTCCAATGACTCATTGAAGGTTTGTCTAAGTGCTAAATGTCCCCAAGTGTAGAATGCAATGGGCCAACCTTTTTGTTCTTTGTCTGTAGCTAAGGTCTCATTAGGTAGTCCGGGCTGGCCTCAAACTCTTGTTCCCCCAACCTCAGCCTCTTGAGTGGGTACCTGGGCCTCTACTCCTAGCTTCAACCTTTGTTGTTAATACAACTGTAGAATTTTGTAGGTATTCAGCCAAGGGGAATTGTCTTCTAATAAGTCCAAAATTTTTAATGTGTCTTTGTACTTTTGAGTGCATTTACAATAAACGTGGCCATCATAATAATCTGTAAGTGTCTTCTAAGGGTTCTCCACACTGATTTCCATAGTGGCTGTACAAGTTTACATTCCCACCAGCAATGGATGAGTGTTCCCCTTTCCCCACAACCTCTCCAGCACTTGGTATCATTCGTGTTCCTGATCTTAGCCAGTCTTATTGGGGTAAGGTGATATCTCAAAGTGGTTTTAATTTGCATTTCCTTAATTATCAGCGATGTTGAACACTTCTTAAGATGTTTCTCAGCCATCTCTAATTCCTCCTCTGTGAAGTCTCTATTCAGATCTTTGCTCCATCTTTTGAGTGATTCATTTGTTTTCTTTCTTCTTTGTTTTTTGAGTAGCTTGTATACTCTGGAAATTAATGCTTTGTCAGATGTATCTGCTGTGAAGGTTTCCTCCCACTCTGTGGGTCTTCTCCTCACTTCCTTTATTGCTTCCTTTGATGTACAGAAGCTTTTGAGTTTAATGAGGTCCCATTTGTCAATTGTCGATCTTATTTCTTGTGCAGCTGCTGTCTGATTTAGGAAGTCTTTTCCTACACCTATGTCTTGTAGTCTGCTGCCAAGCTTCTCTTCTATCACCTCCAGAGTTTGGGGTTTCACGTTGAGGTCTTTGGTCCATCTGGAGTTGACCTTTGTACAAGGTGAGAGGTAGGGGTTTAATTTCATTCTTCTACAAGTGGTGATCCAGTTTTGCCAGCACCACTTGCTGAAGATGCTGTCTTTCTTCCATTGTGTCTTCTTGGCCCCCTTGTCAAATATGAGGTGGCTGAAATTGTATGAGCTCAGGTTTGGATCTTCAGTTTTATTCCATTGGTCAACTGGTCTGTTTTTGTGCCAGTACCAGGCTGT